>OU611778.1:20602500-20842500 GCA_914767645.1 Hydraecia micacea
GTTTCTGTCACTAACTTTTGTAGCACAACATATTAACTTTTTAAGACAATATTTTAATTAAGGTTCAAAATGCTACTTTATACAAATAGCAATATGCCTAATAAAAATATTCCAAATTAAATTCTGCAATCATCATAGTATGCCAAGTGAAATTATACCAAATAATCGTCGCTCTGAAATAAACGTTATCCTAAACGAAATTATGCGGAATTTTAACTCTGCCAAAGCCAAATAAAATTCTGCCATCTTAAAAGTATGCCATTGTAAATTCGGACATATAAACATTCGGCCAAACAATAATTATGTTAAATAATTTTTATGCCTTAAAAGTATTCGTTTAAAGAAGATTATGCCAAGTGTGTTATGCCAAATAAATTTCGGAGCATCAAGATTCTGCCAGATTTTTCGTCAAAATCTACGCCTTTCGTCAAAATCCTGTAACTTTCGAAATAAGACCTCAAATCCTGCAGTAACTAAATAGAATATAATATTTTATTTAAAAAATGCTGTAAATAAAAAATAAACAAAATTAATCATGTTACCATCGCTCCCATTTCGGGCGTTTGCAAAATAATGTACAATATTAATTTAAGAAGGATTTCAAAGATGGCATGTTCCTTGAAAAATGTAAAAAACGCGAATGAGAGCAAATCCCGTGGATACGGTAGCAGACGCACCTGCCCCTAATTAATTATTGAAGTTACAAATAGGCCCGCATGACGCCGCCCCGCGCCCTCTCCCCGCGCCCTGCCCCGCGCCCCACGCTCTCCGGGGCGAACATCTCACAATACTCCAGAATAATACCTAAATGACTAATAGGTATGACAGGGGATACCTTTGACCTAAGAACATCGATAAATCAAATGTCTAAGATGTTATGAAACGTGATAGTTCATCCTGATCGCTTTTTCTTTTTCCTCGATAACACAGATCATAATTCGTGTGGGTTCAATCAAAATACAAAAACTGTACCTGTCCTCATTACCTAGTTCCTTGTACGTCTAGCACCCGCTTTACACGTAGCAACCGAAAAAATTTGGAAAATCCAAAAGTGCAAGTACTCGTTGTTACACATTAACGCAAAATGAGGATATTACCTAACACAAAAATAAGTGATGACATGCAGAGAGCAGTGGTGGCCCAGTGGTAACGGCCGCGACTTACGGTCGTAGGTTCGAACCCAGACAGGCGCTTTATTTTGTGTAAACTACTAATGGAAATATAAATACATAGATAATAGGATATAAAGTAAGTAATTTTAATAGATAAATTCAATAATAATTATACATAATTAAGAAAGATATATATTAATAAATAAAATAACAAAAACAAATTATTTCATAATGCTTAATAATTATAGGTACTAGGTACATTAATAATAATGAACAATATAAAATATAATTAAATAAATAATAAATAAATAGATAGACCTGCATATAAAATATAAATAGAATAAATGAATGAATGGAAATACACAACAAGGAAAGTTAATAAAGCGCTCTTCCTCTCTCTACTTATTTAAACATTTGCTGTGCCCGACAGGGTCCATAATTGTTTCTATTATTTTTTATTTACCACCTGTAATTGTACATTATGGATTGCAATAAACGATTTGCGATTTGATTTGCGATAAATTATTTCATCACCTCTGCTCTCAAAACGGGAATGGAAAACATCGTGAGGAAACCGGCATGTCCTAGAACCAAAAATTCGAAGACATGTGACATCTACCAACCTGCACTGGGCCCGCGATACCCCCTCCTCTCGAAGAGAGGAGGCCTGTGTCCTAGCAGTGGGAACATTATAGGCTGATTATGATTATGAAGTGATAACATAATTATTATTTAAAAACAGGTAAATGTATTTTAGAAGTATAATTAAAAATTAAACAGCTATCTAATAATAACTACAACGTAACTCGCTAATTAGAAGAGAACAACGGATTTAGATTATATTACATTACTGCAGCGGCCAGCAAAAGAGGCATTGACGGACGAACGGGTAAATGTGGGCCGAGGCG
The DNA here is from genome assembly GCA_914767645.1 of Hydraecia micacea. NCBI lineage: Eukaryota > Metazoa > Arthropoda > Insecta > Lepidoptera > Noctuidae > Hydraecia > Hydraecia micacea. Next base: position 20,604,521 of record OU611778.1, read on the forward strand.
AAGCCGAGGCACACATACGTAAGTCCATCAATGCCTAGTTGTGACCAGGGTTTGTGTAGTACATTTCTCAAATAATGCGCGGAAATTAAAACTAAGTAGTACCTATAACAGAACTTTTTGTCAAATACAATTACTTTTCAAAATCAATGACGAACAACAATAATTTGTCCCGCGTTAAAGTATTCATTTGTTTTTTTTTTTTTCAAAAAACAACTTTCTATTTGCAAGCCAATTCGAAATTTAACCCTGAAAACGTCGGTGAATTTTTTTACGGTTCAAAAGTTATGACCAATTTTTCTTTTATTCAATCACTTCGCATAGTGCTCAAAGAAAAAAACCATTAAAAAAAACTCATTCTCAGAGTTAAAAAGTTTGGAAATGACCTTGCCCACGCCCCTATTCGATTTGATCCATACTTCCAGGGACACCCTGTATTATGATAAGCGACGGTTTCGCTGGGCAAAATTATGTTATACAAAAAACAGTAAAAACGTACAATTCAGACATTATTCAGAACATGGTGCTCTAATAGCCTTTAAAAAATTGGAAGTAATTTCGATTCCTTAATTACTTGAGGCATTTTTTTTTTTAGGAATGGCATCTTAGTTCAACCTATGAGGTGTCGTCTGCTTAACCGGGCTTGCCTGTGGATGCCTCAAAATTAAGGCCTCCAGCCAGGGCTTTACTTGAGGCATAGAGTTGAGCTCCCTCATATACGGCAGTCTTTCTACCGTAGTTTGTCCTCGGTGCTCTTAAAATTATAATGGTTAGCCTGCCTCGCCATGCGCTTTTGAATTTGCATTATTTTTGTAAATGTTATTTGTGTATGTATGTCTCTATTCGTTATTTTAGGTACATGTATGCAAGTGTTATATTTATTTTTATTAATAATATACATTAATTTGGTTTCTTTTAAAACCTATTGAGAATATGTTAAATAGGTAATCATAATTGAAATAGTTAATGTAGGGGAGTGAATGGACCCTTCGTGTGGGAAAGGTGGACCAACGCCTGTGTTACGTATCATTATGTATGTAGGCATCCGATAGGTATACAGGAGGACAAGTAACAGCTATTATAATGTTCGTCCACTGACCACACTGAGGCCCGAGGGAGCCCCCGACACTTTCTATGATAATGTTCGTCCACCGACCACACTGAGGCCCGAGGGAGCCCCCGACACTTTCTATGATAATGTTCGTCCACCGACTACACTGAGGCCCGAGGGAGCCCCCGACACTTTCTATGATAATGTTCGTCCACCGACCACACTGAGGCCCGAGGGAGCCCCCGACACTTTCTATGATAATGTTCGTCCACCGACCACACTGAGGCCCGAGGGAGCCCCCGACACTTTCTATGATAATGTTCGTCCACCGACCACACTGAGGCCCGAGGGAGCCCCCGACACTTTCTATGATAATGTTCGTCCACCGACCACACTGAGGCCCGAGGGAGCCCCCGACACTTTCTATGATAATGTTCGTCCACCGACTACACTGAGGCCCGAGGGAGCCCCCGACACTTTCTATGATAATGTTCGTCCACCGACCACACTGAGGCCCGAGGGAGCCCCCGACACTTTCTATGATAATGTTCGTCCACCGACCACACTGAGGCCCGAGGGAGCCCCCGACACTTTCAATGATAATGTTCATCCACCGACCACACTGAGGCCCGAGGGAGCCCCCGACACTTTCTATGATAATGTTCGTCCACCGACTACACTGAGGCCCGAGGGAGCCCCCGACACTTTCAATTAAGTGATGAAGGTAACGACGGACGGAAGGTCTTTTTATACAAAATGCTAATTCCATCTGGACGCCGGCGCCGCGCCGGCTGCCTGCGATTGGATATCGACTTGCACTTTTAATTTGAAAGGACGAGGAAAAATCATACCGAGCTTTATCTACAATTCAAATAACGGCTCTGCAAGTAAGTGATTGTACCCGCCTACCCGCCTACCCGGCCTTGTTGACTTTATTGATGTAACAGATTTCATGTACAGGCGGAACGAGTTCGGTTTTAAAATGTACCTGTTTATTATATGTAATCAGGATTGAATCGATTTTAAGCAACTTCCTGAAAAAATGGCTATAAGCATGTATACAATATGTCTTAATAATCTAGACATGCAATACCTCGAGTATCGATGCTTATGTGTAAATTCTCCGAGCTATCTTTGGACTCAGACTTTAAAATCAATCAGTCAGTCGGTATGCATTTAAGCGGAAATTGCAGAGTTATTTTCAAAACAGGTAGCGTAGAGTCATCTCAACATCTCTCTCCCTTGAATTTGTATATATGTATAAATATATATATTATAAGTATATATTATAGTGAATAGTATGTATGTGTATATAACCTATTTATGTATTTGTGTACCTAGTTTTAATAGTTTTTTTTTTCCTTGTTCCTCTCAACCAAAGCACCTGCCATCTAATCTCTTCACCACCCTTGGTTGACTGGTAGAGAATGCCTAAGGCATTAAGTCCGCCTTTGTACCTTTTTTGTGCGAAAAGTTTAAATAAATAAATCTGCCTAGCCTTTTCCCAACTATGTTGGAGTCAGCTTCCAGTCCAACCGGATGCCTATAGTCTGACCTCCACAACCCAGTTACTGGGTAACACGATACACCTTGGTACAGACTGGTTGTCAGACTTTTGACTATCCAAAACGACTATCAAAGATCTACGAGTGGCAGCCGGGACCAACGACTCGATATGTAATGGATGGTCACCCACCCGCGAGCCGACCGTGGCAAGCGTAACTTAACCTTTGATCGACCAGACCGGCTGTTATCATTAAGTCTTTGCCTTGCCTGCCACGCAATGTGTGACTTTGAATGAAAGTATTTTTTTTATAAGTTTCAATCATTACTGATGAATTGTGTTAAGTTTTGTTAGTAAATATTAATATTTTCTTATTCCTCAGCGACGGAGGCGCAGCTGGGCGTGAGCGGCGTGGTGGGCGCGATGGGCGCGGGCGCCGGCGCCGTGTGCGCGCTGGTGGCGGGCGCGTGCGCGCTGGCGCTGCGCCGGCGCCGCCGCCCGCGCCTCGCCAAGCCGCCGCCCGCGCCCGCGCCGCCCGCCAAGCAGGACCACGACGACGCTGAGCCCGACCTCATACCTAACAACTATTGTGAGTTACTTTACTGTTTACTAGCTGTTGCCCGCGGTTTTACTCGCATTTCAGAGAAACTATAACATACCAGGACAAGAATTACATAAGTAATTATATCATATCTGAATCTTTAATGAGGTCGGTAGCTTATTCAAAATTCGTTCATCTTAAGAGGCTAAAATAAGAGTACTTAATATGTCTGAAAAATCATGCGTGAGGTATAAAATAAAAACCATTATGGATTCGCTAATACCATAGAGAATTCGCTCATACGCTAGGTAGGTGTAGTAAAAAACAAAACTGGAAGCAACTGCTCCTTTCACCGCCCATCTATTCGCCTGACATCTAAATAATTAATGGAAAATTGTGTTCTGATAAGTTCAATAACGTCACGTCATAGTTACAAACTGATAAAACATGCATTGAGTGTGCATACAACATGACGAGAGGCGAACAATGGAGCTTAATCATTAACAGCGGGGACAGTGCTCATGCATGCGAGATGACGCGGTCCCTCCCGACCCGAGACCCGCGACCCGCGACCCGCGACCCGCGACCCGCGACCCGCGACCCGCGACCCGCGACCCGCAGCCGCAGCTTTAAGGCATTCAACTTGAATACACCACACATTTGTAAACCTAGGAGCCAAAGGTATACAAGGGTAATAAAAGTAGAGCTTTGTTTCAGAAGTGATCTGAAACAATAATAGGACTGCTTGTTGTAAGAATTGATATGATTTCACGAGTAGGTATTTTTAGAATATAGAATATCAAAACTGTATTTAAAGCGTATTGAATAATAACTACACTGTTATGCACATGATATTTAATAATTGATTAATGTATCAATTTAATTTTTAAACAAATAGATTAGTCCAGTCTTAAAAGTATGTAATGGCAGCACCTTTATTTTTCACTAGCTGTGCCCGCGACTTCGTCCGCGTGGAATAGTGACTTTTCGGGCAGCACATTTTAAATTACACATACCGTCGTTTGGGTAGCTAAATATTTACTTTACAGTAATGTTTCTCTGTATTACCTTAACAAATGTTCGCCGTGATTCTTTAAATTGACATAACTTTTTTATTTATGAACCGATTGACATGAAATAAACACTAAATGTTAAGTGAAGCTTACTACAATATATTAATGAAAACCGCATCTAAATCGAATAAGCCGTTTCTGATATTAGCGTGCACAAACACACAGACAAACAGACACACAGAAAAAAAAAATATTACACTTTCGGGTTCGGCATCGATATAATAACAACCCCTGCTACTTTTTTTTTATATATTTCCATTGTACAGACACCACTTTTCTACAATTTTATTATATGTATTTTATTATATGTATAGATATTGATATAGATAATCATTGTCGCTGCCCGTCATTGCCATGCATTTTTTATATTATGTCATTTATGCTCTGCACAAAGGATGACTAACTAGAGGATGCATTAATAGCTATACAATGCAATGCAATAATTTCTTTTTTCTATGTGAAACATCCTGTGTGTTAGAAAGAATACGCTTTAGTGCTTATAATTAAATGCCACTAGCAGCGCCCCGCGATTTCTCCCGCAGAAGTTTCGATCCCGTGGGAATATCGGGATAAAAACTATCCTGTGTCCTTTCCCGGGACTCAAACTATCTCTATACCAAATTGCATCTAAATCGGTTCAGCGGTTAATGCATTAAGAGGTAACAGACAGACAGACACTTTCGCATTTATAATATTATAGTATATAGTATAGATGATCGTAACTGATTATTGCGCTGTTTCATACAAACCTTTAGCATAAAACTAGCGTAAACAATTTGTTAGTGAATCAATAAAAATAAATAAATGTCCCTGGAGACCTCGAGGTCATATGTCATATTTTTGGAATCTTCTTCTCCAGCCCTTTATGTTGACGTAGGTAAGTACTAAAAACTTTTTTCACGACCTTACTTATTGGGTTCTAAAGCCTGCCACATTGATTTTTGTGAAACCTCACCTAATGGATTAGGAATTTTCATCAAAATCCTTCGGATTGTGATTGAAAGTGAAGCGCGTTACGCTGGGTGGTCACCACAAACCTAACGGCATTTAAATAATTAAAATGCATCCAGATAGACGTCTGATGCGAAAATAAAGCATCCTACATACATAGAGAATAACTATGCCATATAACGACATGCGCCAAAAACATAACCCTTCTTGTCAGTCGGGTCTGTCTTTGACGATTTCTATTTTATTTATTTTTAATAACTCTGTGGTGCGTCTATCGAAAATTACTCTGTGGGTGCGTGTTACAGCATCATGAATGTTTTGTTGCGGTTTCTTGTTATTTGTTGAAAAATATTATTGGCTGTGTTTCTGGTTATCTTTATTGCATTTCTAAATGACTTCGCCTTTCTTGGACTATGGATCTTCGCATTGCAGTAGGTATATATTATTGTAGCCGAGGGAGGTATCCCTCGGCTACAATAACAATATCTATAAGTAACTTGCATCTCGGACTACTCTGATTTTGCCTGGTTTCCAACGGCGATCCAACATTCTATAAACCGGGGCATAGCAAATGAATCATTTGGGATCGTTAGATTTGAGTGAAATTCAATCTGTTGGAAGAGAGTGGATTACTCCGCGATCATAGAAATGTACTTTCATAATATCTATGTCCACGATCGACAGGTTTTTTTTTTGTTAGGTTTTAAGTCATCGGATTTAGGGAGTGTCTTATGGCTCTTCACAAAATTTTACGAAGAACAAAAAAAAAAGACTTTGAAACACTATTATTGCTTCATCATACATTTTGTTTTATTTGTGTCAATTTCTGGGCCAGGCTTGTATGGGACAAAAATCCATCTCCTTTGCCGTTTGGAACTGACGAACAGCATTTAATTTTTAGGGTTCCGTACCTCCAAAGGGAAAAACAGAACCCTCACAGGATCACTGGGTTGTCCGTCCGTCTGTCTGTCTGTCATTCTGTCAAGACCCTTTTTCTCAGGAACGCATGGACATATCACATACGTAGGTCTACGGTGTGTTGGAGCACTAAAAAAATCATACTTCAAATTCCACGCAATAAAAAATACGGCGATTTATGCGACATTTTTTTTGGTAATCGCAATCAAATCAAAACCTAATAGGGTAGTTTCTGTTGACCTAGAATAATTAAATTAGGCAAGAAGCAAGGTCTCACAGCACAAGAAAAAAAAGTCAGAAAATCGTTATTATGTAGTTATATCACATAAAAAAATTACGATTACAAACTTACATTTGCAGTTGAAGAATTGACCGTTACGTATATCGCTCTATGTGAGATGTGACGTTGCAAAAAATTAAATATTAATCGTGTCTAGTAGCGACACCTGCTGTAATTAACGGCGGACTAACGCCTTGGTTGTCAACGCTGTTCTACGTTGACACAGATGGCGTTGATGCCTTTTGTTTAGTTAATTAATTGCAAGTTTATTGGATAACTAAATAATAAATAAACAAACTTACATAATTTACCACATTTTATTTTAAAAAACAATGTCTGATAAAATGAAGATACAAATCGATAAGAAATCTTATATGGTCTGTGAAAGATGATTCGAGAAACTGTCAGATTGGTCTGGAGGAAAAGGCGGGGTACGGTGTCCGGTCTTTACGATCAAGGACACGAGCCTAAAGGCCGATTGAGAGGGACTTAATCCTAGGAGGATTGAGATGTGTCCAAATAACCCGATGGGGTTTTTATAAATATGAGCTGTTATAGGCAGAATTCCGTGAGTACTAAACCATTTTCTCTGTTCTTGCTGGATAGCCTATAGCTTAGATTCTTGCATGTGTGTTCTGACACGAGGACGTTGTTTCAGGTCTGGTTTTTATGCTAGCCTCTTAAGATTGGTGCTATGCGCGATTGATTTGATGCCTTGGTGTTGCGCCGTGTGATGATTTGGTATTCATCAGAGCGCAGGCGGATTTGAGGTTATCCCTTGCGGTGTGGTCCTCCGACGTTAGGAAGGCTTTACCTAGCCGAATCCAGGTGATGAGGGAAGTACGCCACTCCAGGTAACGAAAGCGTCACCATCTTGTCCGTAGGCCGCGTTCGCGTGTGTTCACAGGTTTCTCCTGTGAACGACGCCAAGGACCCTGAACCGTCAACTGAGGGTGTTATACTGAAGGTTTTATAGAGAGTATTATCTGTGTGTCATTGTGATTTAATCTATGAGAGAGTTAGGCCTTTTGTAGGAACTAGGTTGTTTTAAGACCAGTTGTTGTAAGGATATTGTGTCTCGGGTTTGCTTAGTATAGTAGTTATTTTCCCTATATGAGCACAGTCCTAAAAAGGCCAATACATGTTCGATTGAGCTAGAAGTTGTTAATTCGATCACCTCACGGATTCGCTATAGCGACTCTGAGAAACTGCTATTTGTCTCATTGCTGGCGTTCACTGACACCACTAGGAACGGAGACTAGTTGTGTGGGTGTATGCCGTAGACTCTTGGAAGGGTACATTGGTTTAGTGGCTTGCCACATTGTTTGTAAGTACTTTCTATTTTGTATAATTCCAATAAACTTTGTGTTGTGTAAGAAGGTACTTGTTTAATTAATCCTTTCCTAGCAGGTTACACCTTATAAATTTACTTTAGCACGGTGGTGAGTAGTATAGTCAAATAGAAACCATCATCAGCTTGTTTCCAGTTAAATAAACATACAAACTACTAAAAACCGGGTTACAGAGAACATTTTTTTAACTACAATGTTAAGATTGTTCTTGGAATAAATTCAACCTACCTGCAATACCCTTCATTGTGCATGGTCCGACATGCACTTGGCCGGTATTAATTAAGTTGATAGATTATGAACAGTCGTTACTGTTCCCTGCCGACACTGCTGCACTGGGGAAATGAAACAGTTTTATGTTCTCAACATTACTCTACGTCGCCATGGCAAACAGATTCTGTCAAGAGTGGGGAACCTGAAGTAGACATCAAAGTCAACGAACATGCGGATTTGTGAAAAACATCCACGACAACTTTTCGAAAGAAATACATTGATAGCAGGACACTCGTCGAGTATCAAAAGAGATGTACCTAGTGTTATACACTTTGAAAGATTAATATGAAAAAACATGTACCTAGGTACCTACAAATCAAATCAAATCAAATCAATTTTATTTGTGTAACATAGGTAGTGAATACAGTTCTTAAATTAAAGATAGGTCGCTATGTTATGCCAAGAGGCGTACAAATATATGGTTGCATGCGAAATAAAAAAAAAATATTAATCATGCGAGAGGTAAACACAAATTATTTGATAGGTATAATATGTCAATACTCATAGAATGATGTTAAAAAAACAATAAAAAGCAAAAAAAAAAATTACAATTAAAATGTCACATTAAGAAGTAATTTCTACAGTCAATGATTAATTACTATTAGTGTCAATATTCAGCAAGAAATTCTCTACTATGTGTCAAAATAAATAAAATAAGTCTACATTAATTTATCATTCAAAAATTCATCAATCGTATAATAACATTTTTCAATTAACAATAGCTTTAATTTTGTTTTGAATTGTGTAGCATTCCATTTTTTTATATAATCTGGTAATTTATTGTAAATGCGCGGTGCCATGCCTAAGACGCTCTTTCTCACTAAGGCTGTCTTACAACGCTGATTACTCAAAGAGTTTGCGTATTGGCTACGAATCGCTACATCTCGTAAAGTTGACACTTTCTCGAACAACCTCATGTTTGTTTTGACGAAAACACTAATTTCAAAAATATATAATGAGGGTAAGGTTAGTATTTTCAGCGATTTAAAAATTGGTACACAGCTATCATCAATTTTCAGACCACACATCGATCTGATGCATCTTTTTTGTGCCTTAAAAACGATATCTTTATCAGTAGAATTGCCCCAAAAAACAATACCATATCGCAAAATTGCGGCTACTAGGCCGTGATATGCAACTAGTAGCGCATTCATATTAACTTTTCTTGCAATTTGGAAAAGTGCGTATGCTGATTTATTTATTTTTTTACTTAGGTCCTCTATGTGGGCCTTCCAGTTAAGCTGATTATCAAGGAGTAAACCTAAGAATTTTGCTACTTTAACTTCTTCAATGTCACAGTTACTATGTCTAATATTTACTTTTGGTACTTCAGTTCTTTGGTGAAAGTGCATTATTTTGGTTTTCTTTAAATTAATAACTAAATTATTTTTATCAAGCCAGTTAATTATGTCCGATAGTGTATTATTTATGTCATCTTGATAAATATTGCGATCAATACATTTCACTATGGCAGTACTGTCGTCTGCAAACATCACCATTTGATGTTGAGTCACCTTTGGCAGATCATTTATATAGATCAAGAAAAGAGGTGGCCCAAGGACGCTACCCTGTGGGACACCAAACTTTATTAATCTAGGATGAGATAAAAAACTTCTTTCAAATTTTGTCTTTTCACATATTCTTGCAATCTCTGTACATTGCATTCTGTTGGAGAGATAGGATTCGAGAAGTTTTAAGATGTTACCTCTGATACCGTAGTTACGCAGCTTGTCCAACAAGATGTCGTGCTTTACGTAATCGAAGGCTTTGGTCATATCTGTGTAGATAGCACAAACAGGAGCTTTTTGGTCTACTGCCAACATAGTACTACGTAAAAAATCAAAGATTGCCATGTTGATCGTCGTATTCTTCCTAAACCCATATTGTTCCTTGCATAATAAGTCAAATTTATTGAGATAACAATACAGAGACTTATAAATAATTTTTTCGAAGATCTTGGAAAATACAGAAATTTTAGCTATTGGCCTATAGTTCTGCATATCAGTTTTGTTATCTTTTTTATGTAGTGGTTTAATAATAACTTTCTTCAAGTCTTCAGGATAAACTCCGTCAACAATGCCAAGGTTTATAATATGCGCTAATACGGGGTGCTATAAGTTCATTCACAAATTTTATCACCTTTGTTGACATACCGTCAAATCCTACAGTACTTGTATTTTTAAGTGATCTTATGGCCGAAATCATGTCGTTTGCTAGAACAGGCAGCATGAACATTGATTGGCTTGTTAAATTATCTAATTTATTGTCAAATTTCATGTCAGTTTTAATATTATTCTCAATTTCATCTATAAAATAATTATTAAATGTATTTGCAATGTCAAAAGGTTTTGAAAAGGTCTGGTAAGATTTATTAATAGTCATTATTTGATCTTTAGGATAGTTATTTTTAGGTCTATTGACAATTTGCCATGTAGCTTTCGACTTATTCTTCGAGGTTTTTATATAATTATCATTTTGAGCTTTTTGTGTAAGCCTTATAATTTTCTTATATTGTGAAGAGTATTTTTTAAAGTTAGTTTTATTTTTTAATATAGGATTTAGTCTGCATGTCCACAGTAATTTTCTTTGTTTATTGCTACAGCTTTTTATGCCGCGCGATACCCATTTTAAGTTCTTATTTGTATGAATTGTTATTATTTTATCAGGAAAGCAAAGTTTGTAGAATAAGGAGAACGTTTCATAAAATATTTTGTACGCTATATTGGCATCGTTACTTGCATATACATCTGTAAAGGTTAAACTTCGAATGCAGTCGCGGAACTTTTTAAGGTTCTCTGTTGAGTAGTCTTTTTTAACAGTTTTCCAGAATTTTAAGCGACATGTTTTATTTATGGGAACCCTGAGTATCTGTGACGTGTGATCAGAAAGGATAAGATCCATAATTTCAACTTTACATCTTCTTCGCAAGTTATGCGCGAAATTATCGATACATGTGTTACTAATGAGCCTGGTAGGTTGATTTATTTCTAATTTCAAGTTATAATTCAGTAAAAAATTCTCTAGTTCTAAAGTAATCCTATTCCTTTTTAACGTATCAATATTTAAATCGCCACATAATACTATTTTATTTCTATTGGACAAACATAATTTATTCAAAACAATGTCAAGCCTATCATAAAATGTCAAATAGTTGTATTTAGGAATTCTATAAACACAAATCACAATAATAGAATGAGTTGTCAATTCAATTCCACACATTTCAAAAACGCCTGACACAGAGTGCTTAGCAATATCTGGCAGTTCCTTGTATTGATGCCCAGTTCTAACTAGAATACAAGTCCCTCCTCGATTTGTTTCGCGACAAAAGAAAGCAGCGGGATGGAAACCAGGAACGTACAACAAAGTTTCATGGCCAGATGTAATAAAATGTTCAGATATACAGAGAACGTCTATAATAGTTCCTTGATTTTCAAGATTTTTCAATTGAACAGTCAATAAGTCCGATTTGTTCAACAAACCGGCAATATTTTGGTGCAGAATATTTAGAGATTTATAGAAAAAACTGCGAGTTTTGTTCTTCTGTACTAGTCGCTGACGTTATCTGAGAGTTATTAGGATGCATTTTGTCATTTATGTCAAATTCACATATTTCATAATTAGTATTTACACTTTGAATACAAATAATCATGTCATAAATGTCATTAAAGATTGATTTCATTCCGGAGTAATTACCTAACACTACCTAACACTTGTCGTACATCCGCAATGACACACCGCTTTCATAGAAATGCGACACGACGTTAGACATAATCCAGGTACAAACGAACTGCTTCCTCGCACAGTGTTGCTCGTGTAACACTAGGGTAGGGACACATAACAAGGAAGTAGCTGTGCTTATAATGCGCGAGTTGAGGACGCATACGTGTCTCAAAACATTTCCATTCAATTGTTTCCCGCCGGGATCGTGATCAAGGTGTGCTCACAAGCGCGCAGATTATGCGGAGGGCATTCAAATATTCATATTAAGCGCATAACAAGGGAAAGCGGAGGGCAGGGGTGAGGCAGCCGGGTTAGCAGGCGAGAGGGGGGCGGGGGCAGGCTCGGTGGCACTCGGCGCGGTTTAAAAGGCAATCCTCATAAAAGCTTAATATACGGCTGGAAGTGTCCGCGATGGAGTGCCGGACACAAACACCTCCTCTACTCACTGGCGGCGGGCACTCGCGTGACGTCACTGTTCTCTATCTGAATGTTGTAAAGGCGGCCTCCCACCGCTCCTTTGTCCTCGTAATGTAATTAGGCGACAGGAGCCGCCATTAACAGCATACTTCATAACTGTAGCACACTCGCGGGACACTCCACTTGTTTATCTTAGCTTTGCGGAATTATCGTGACAGTATGTCTAGTGTTACATAAGTAGGAATTATCTCGATAATCCTATCGAAATGTTTAGAGTAAGTACTTAGTTGGAAGTTATTTTGTTTCCAGTGGGTGGAGTGTTAGTAGTTTCCTACTGACGAAGTGGCACCATAGAGCTGTGCAACCACCAGTACACTCCGCCATCATTCATCATCATTCTCCTGCCCTTATCCCAATTTATTTGGGGTCGGCGCAACATGTATTTTCTTCCATACTCTCTATTAGTCATCTCGGATACTCCACGTTGATATTTAATATCCGAGAAAACGCACCGCCGTGTGAAGTTACTCGCACAGATAACGTTTACTCACATTTACATTCAATGAGCAGCTTACATAAAAATCCTTCTCCGTTGAGCGCATGACGTCAGCTATTTGTAACCATTTTAAACCTGTTCGCACTTCGCAGCCAATCGCTGTTCGATAGAAGCAACTCATTTTATTTTATTTACCGACTGTATAAGAAACCGTTGCGGAAAATAAAAGACATTTAAAAAGCTTATAACACTAGCTTCTGCCCGCAACTTCGTCTGCGTATTTCTTGTCCCCCACCCATACCGTCGCATCGCATCGCCTGCCCGTGCTAGTTCTTCGTTTTAGCGTTCTTTCTGATTGTTTTCCTTTTTGCTGGGCCCGTGAGGATCCTAGCGTGATATTATATAGCCTTCCTCAAGAATTGGACTAATAGGTGCAACAAATATTTTTTTCAAATCCGACTCGTAGTTCCGGAGATTAAAAACAAACAAAGTGTTTCGAACATTTTTCTATGGAAGCTGGCATATGCATCCGCCGCCATTTTAATTTCTTTTCAATTTTTTCGCGCACGGTGTAAGTCGTTTATATTGGTAGGAGACACTTTACAGACAAAAAATGTAATATATGGTACCCTAAAGTGTCACGTTTCCAATATAAAGTAAACATCGCCATATGAGAACTATGAAAATAATTAAAAATGCAGTATTTACGTGTGTATATACGCATTCAGTTGTATTCAAATAATAGTTCCCAGATTGATTTTACCATTTATTAGAAGACAGTATAAATATTTTCACGAAAAAGCCGCTACAATTAGTTACATAAGACACTAAATCACATCACATCGCAAAAAAAAGCTATTTAGTTTGTCAAAGTATACCTACTTCTATACCATAACTTCACCAGTTAGGTTTAAATAACTGGTAAGAACTAAAACAAAACACATAAAGATGTTATGTAATAGGTTTTCAGTTCTCATATGGCGATCTTTCACCTCTTATAACATTAGTATAATATACTTAAGAGGAAATATTATAAGGGAAATAATAAGTGCAGCGACAAAACTATTCTTTAGCACCTGCAACCCAACGTCTTCTTTGTATGTAGGCAACGAGTTAATAGAACAGCTTCTATTATATTAATTCATCATCTTTACTATTCCAACAGAATATCAAAAAACCAACGTCGATTTACGAACGTGAATTAATATGAGTCAGAGCTACCGATAAATATACCTATTTACTTCTGAATTGATAACTCAGCGACTATAAATGTTATAAGTGGGCTACTTTATATATTTTAGAGATTCAACATCTGTCTGCTAATAAAATCAAATTCCAGCCTCAAAATTAGCCATCAAACTTTTTTATTCAACAACTAAATTAATAAATCATATTCTTTTTTCTTGAAAATTAGCAGTAGGTACAATAGTCATGTCATCAATTCCCGATTATTCCCGATGTTCACCACTTGTTTGGCCACCACTGGGGGACAGCGAAACAACTTTTAAAAATGAGTCTCGTTGTCCACCACTGGGGGACACTTCATGGTTTGAATAGGTCGAATCTGTTCCAAAACCGAATCGGGGCACCCCCGACTTCACGTAGTCTTTTGGCTGCTACCCCTAGAGTGTATATAAAAACCGGAGGCGCGAAGGGAGAGCAACCCTCGCCCGCTGCTCACCTCCGCAGCTTCGGCCTGCTGGTCGCCCTGCCGGCGCGGCGCCCAGCCTCAGCCGCTCCGGCTCGCACGGGTGCCTATGCTTTGTTACGTGCCGGAGGGGTTGCACTTCCCGCAGCGGCGGAAATGATGCAGAAGCAACTTTAAAGTGTTTTGAGGTTAAGTTATAATAAATAGATAAGTGACTAAATGAAATTAGAGCTTTCATTGACCATTATTTGATGACAATAATAAGGTAATTTTATGTTCAATTATAGTAGATTCACTCATCAATTACTTCTGCTAACGTATAAAAATATAGGTGACTATATAAAATTAGAGTACGTTGAAATTATTTTATAGATGCAGTTGATACACTTATTAGAAGCTGGCAAAGCGTACACATATCACAAATTTTGTTGCTTAAGAATATCACCATGCTACGTCATATTAACAGTAGCTTATTTTACAATAGTTCGTCGCTGACCTATTAATTCATTAGACAACAAAATATAATTTGAAGACGAGAATGACATTTTAAAGAAGCTGCGTTAAATAACACCCATATTATAATAGATGCTGTTACGCCAATCCTCTCCACGGTCGACAACTGTTTTGGATTTAACTCTTATCAACATTCGTCCCTAGCCTCAAATCTTTTTCATTTGATTTGTAAATATTTCTGGTTTAATCGTTCATTGACATAACTCGTCATCACGTGGTGACGTGCATAAAGCTAATTCAAAGCGACTAATTAAAATTGATTCAACTCACACACCTCCTACTACACCTCTAGACCTACCGCGATCAATGCAGCCTTAGATCAATAAGATCAAACTGAGACATTATCTCGTTCGGCATCGATCGGTAGAATTGCATTAGCCGCGTATTCTAACAGTCGCTAATGAACCGAGCAGAAGATCGCAGCAGGCTCTAACGAACAGGAAGGTCCTGCACACAATTAGAGAGGAACTCATACAGCGCCGACGCCACCAGTCGGATTAAGTCTCCTTTCGCGACTCGTGTGTAATAGCCGACTTACGGCGCTCTGGCGGTTTGTTACTACAGTATTACGTACAATTACAACCAATTGCCTCGATTTTGCTATCGAGCTCTGTGTTTGTGAAGTTGAGATAAATAGAAAACAAAAACATTCACACTCACAAACACCTATCCGAAATTGAGAAGAGTATTGAAATGTATGTTCTACGCTACTTATCGCGATAACGCAGATCTCTTATTCCTGGAAGTAGTTATACTGTGGTTAAAGTAAACTGAACTCGCAAGTCGATCATTACCATGTTAGCATGAGTGGGCGCGAATCAATCGCCACCACGCCGACGATTAATTCCGAAGAAGCGGCGATGTCGTGCGACTCGACGCGGCTCCGTGCGATGCCACGTGACCCGTTAACGACGGCCCTAATTAAAAGCTAATGTGGATCCGACTTCACAAGTAAGTTAGCGCGCAACCACACCAGCTCCGCGGTAACTATCGATCGCAAATTAACTCGTGCACGCGCCAAACATTCTGACGTCACATTAACGACTTTCAGAACGTCGCGCCACCAGTTCTTGTCAGAGTTGGCACATAGTTCCGTGATGAATGACAACTAACCTGCAACTGATTTGCTTTGGAAGTTCTTGGGAACTTGCGAAAGTCGGAATCGAAGCAGAAGTCCTGACTCAAATCAGAGTCTTTAGTACCATTGGGCTAAACTCGGTGTTTTGATTGACAATGCCAGAACAGTCGAGCGGCGTCTATACTAAATGTACCTTGTGGAGACGCCAGTGACGTCACGGACCTGGCCGACGTCGAGTATAATTAGGAGATCACATTTTCAAGTGACTACCGCTAAATGTACCAAGACACCGCTACTCTGGTATATTTAGTAGCACCTGTTTAAAATGAATCATTACTAAATATACCCTATTTCGATAATGGCAAGATTGGTGCATAGTGCGAGTATTTAGGGTGGGGAATATCACGTGGCGAGTCTAAGTTGGTTTACAAGCAATAATAATAAGACGTAGTCGACGGAGCCCCGCCTCGCGGGGCCCCTATTTCTGTCTACAGGGTTTAAAGGAACCTAACACGAAAAAGATGACGGGGACTCAAGTGAGCGAGCAAAGCGAGCGAACGAGCCCCCGTCATCTCCTTCAAACCTAAACTGTCCGAGTCGGAGTGCCTCAAGTCCCGATCTCGCTTCGCTCGCTCTTGCATCCTAATCGCCCGGCCACGACTTTTGGCTTAGCGGCAAGCGGCGCGGTTTCTTTTGTCTAGCGTTGACGCCGCGACTGGTGCGTCGTGGCATGGTTCATACATTATGGTATATTTGTTTTTACCGCTCGCTGCCCCGCGCTAAGCTGCCGCTGATAGCGGCAGGCCGTGGCCGGCCCGTAAGTTCTCATTGCGTTTTGCTATGTCGAGATAGATAAATGTACATAATATTAAAAAAATATTTAGCATTGTAACATTAGGTACAGCACCGGAACGCGGAATGCCCGACGTTTCAAAACCCTGCCGAATCCTTTGCTCTGCACTCGTACGTAGTTTGCTTTGGAAATGACGAGCATAATGTATACTAATACAGAGAATGCCTGTGTTGAAATAGATTTTTCTCTTTAGTGTAACGAACACAAAGCGACCCAGCACAGACTATGGATGTATGTGGTAATATACAGTCTGGCTTTACACGGCCGGGTATATTTAGTAGCTAGAAATTTCGAAAGCCTCATGCTAACTATACCCGACCAAAACCCTATGGGAAGTTTCTACAAGGTACATTTAGTAAAGACGAATATAATTAATATTAGTGCTATCAGTAATATTGGGGGACATAAGCAGTTGAATCAAAGTAACAAGCCCCCGCCGCCAACGCAATCAGACGCGAGTATCGCCGCGTGCCCGAACTTGTTAACAATTAAAAAGCCTTGTAAATCAGTTGAATGGCCGGCAGGAACGAGTCCCTCCTATTATAATAATACGTTATACGGGAATTATTGCTGTCATAACTCCACCGGCGCGTCACGCCCACTCCGCGCCGCCGACGACCAACAAAAGCCCGAAATGTACGATAAAAACGCATTTCAGTCGCGTATTGTTCTTTATAAGCGAATAGTGAGCGGTGAGCTGCAGCTTTGTGTGGATGCTTGCACAAACAGCTACAAATGCGTGGCTTTATGTGAATCTCAGTGAGGCAGCTCAGTTCACTCGCGAGCACTCGGTGAGAGCCGCCAGGACAGCGAGTGCTGACAGACCGTACACCGAGCATCGTTTATACCGTCAACTCGGAACTACATGTTATGAATCCGCTCTGACATGATCGACGAAGGTCGATAATAAATAAAGGCATCTGGTATTCATGAGCGTGTCATGGAGTTTGGCGCGGGTTGCGGGCTAGGGGGCAACGGGCGGCGGGGGGGGGGGGATGGCCTGTGGCCAGACGCAATAAATCGTGACGTAATGAATGCCGTTCTCGCCTCAATAAAAACTCTCTCACATTATATGATACAGGACTTACGCGCGAGCCACCGCCGCCCGTGACGAGCCGTGCCAAACGAAGCCGTGCTGCATTGTACTGTGGCAAGTACAGCACACAGTCATAATAAACCTATGAGTCCTTTATCTTCAATTAAACAACATTTATTACTTACTTACCTAGTGAGTTGCCCACAACACCTCTCCTGGCGCACTGTCTCCTAGCGCACCACGGGTAGCGCACTGTCCAAAGGCGCCGTTAGCTATCTTTTGTTCAAATATTTAATGTCTGGTACTCACACTGTGCCATCCTTATCAATGCGAGGACAAGGAGCCAGTCCTTCTCGTAGCTAAGCAGCCTAGAATAGGATAGAATACTGTTGTCAGAATTCATTTATTATTATTATTTAATTGTTATCAACATGGTACATAACGTTCTTATAACTAGAACTATGATGTTATGTAATATGTTTCGTCATTATCGTAGTGTTGCTATCCTGTTTCAAGCATTCTCTTCCTTTTCTACATCTGCTTTTGTATTATTTACGTACCTACCTACCTATCGTAAAACTTTAACTGTCTTACAATAATGTATTTTCATAATTTCAATATTGCCTAGACAAAGTAACGCAGCGTTAACTGTATTTAGATAATGCAAACGAGGTCAATCAGCAGAGCGGAAGCGCACGCGAGCGCCAGTTATTACATTCTGAGAAGATCCCGCGGCGAGTGTAGTGCTTATAGAGTGGCACACGACACTTGTGCCACTACTTGTGTTTACACGAACTAATTGTCATTATTATATTGTTACTGGTTGTCCGGCAAATGAAAGATGTATGATATTCGTCAAATTATAAGTGCTTAGGGTTTTGTATTTTTATAAGAAAGTAGTTTGAGGGCTCCAACTCAATGTGTGGGCTTAAATACAATGAATATAATAGCTAACGATTAAAGCCGCGAAATCAACACTATTGTAAATTCCTACAGTCGTTATCTTTACGCACGCCCGCTACGAGCTCGTAGCTCGTAGCGCGTAGCTCGTAGCGCGTAGCTCGTAGTTGTAGCACCTCACATGCGGCTCATCCAGCGTAGCTTCCGTCGCGTAGCGTCACTCCGGAAGGCGACACAATCACGTGACAACCATTCAACAACTATATTGAAAATAGCGCAAACGGGGAGCGGGCCGGGCACGGCGGGGGCGCTCGGTGGTGCACGGACTAGGTACATTCATGAATATTGATGCAGCATCGTGAATATTCAGTGCGGCGACAATCGCAATTGAAAACATGCCGCAAAGTGCGCGCCGACACCGCGCCATCATCGTGCCGACACCGCGCCGACACCGCGCCGACACCGCGCGACATAACAGCTTCACTCGCATAGTATGGCTATACTCATCTGTAACTAACACTCGTACTATTTTACCCTAGTCTAAATATTAAAGCACGCAGGAATGCGAGAATATGCTCACTAAACTTGTGCTTGTATCGAATTTCTGGAACAGACTTTCGTGGAAGAGAATTCAAACCTTCCGCTTAACACGATAATAAGATGATCCGATTTCAAGAGCTTCATCTCAAACGCAGTGCTTTAAAGCGCTCGATACGCTGATGTTATTAAACGACGTCCTAATCCACATCGCTTCCAACATACCGTTACAACTGCAAACACCAAGGTCATGATAAATAGAATACACTACTTTATACGTATTGATATCAGCAGCAGGAAGTCGACAGGTGTCAATCAAGCATCTGCCGCTTGTTTGTAATTAGCGAAATGTACCGCGGTGGTACTCCGAATAGCTTCCCCGTACGGTAACACCCGCAACCCGCAACGGAACAGCATCCATATCGCTCAGGTGTAGTCGTGGTACAGTGCGGAGCGCTCACCTCACCTATTAATGAAGCTGCAATTTGAATAAACTCGGGCACATTAGAGGCGGCGCGCGGGGCGGAGGCGCTGGGTGCGGGGCGGCGGGGCGCGGGCGCGAGGGAACTGCTCGATGGGCGCACCAATTAATTATTTCTTGTGTCCTGACTTACGCTCGCCTCCGTCTTTGAATGTAGTGATTAATCAGGTTTTTTCCCTCTGCGGATAAATCTCGGGCGGATCAGTGCGGCTGCGGATCAGTGCGGCTGCGGGCACACGCGCCGCGCCATTATTTATTTGCGACGTCGCCGCTGCAGGCTCGCCCTTCCACACCACGCCAGTAAGAGGAGCGAGAGCTATTACAAATAGAAGCTGGCCCGTAGTGGTAGGCAGCCGGAGCCACTTCCTTTCTTCTGCCTGTCTGTAGGTTCTAGGGACACTAGCCAGAGTTTCGGTTTACTCTATATCTTAAAATTATTCTTGCCACTTCAATATTATTTCAAAGGTCAACAACAAACAAACTCGAACAATTTTCAAATCTATGAAGAACATTATGTATATTTCTTATAAAATAGTGTAATACGCCTAAGTGTCCTTTGGTTTTTTTTATTTTTTATTTATTTGTATAGTAGGTTAGTTAGTCTTTTATTTTAGTATCTAGTGTATATAGTTATATTGTAATTATGTGTGTACAGGAATTAATACTTTCTATGTTATGTTGATTCAAAGGCTGTGTTCAATGAAGAACATATATAAAATCTCAACAATAAATGAATGTAATGCTATCGATAGCAACCACACGCGCATGGTCGTGCGACGATCAATCTCCGGCGCGTATGAGCGCTCGGAAGTCACGCTGCAATCTATTTCGGTAATAACTGCCGCTGTGCCACCGTGCAGGTAGATGCAGAAGGTCCTCCGCACAGGTCACTAACTGTACGGAACAGAAGAGCCTGAACACAGTTATATATTCAGTCAAAAAAGTATCGGGAATGGATGATTTGTTTATGGTTCCAAATTATTTTATTGTTCTTTTTTTGTTGTTACATTAGCGCAACTGTTTTCCATTTTGGCGCGGAGTTTGTGCTGCATCTGTCTTTTCGATTAAATAATACAGTGCTGTTTTTAAAATTAGATCATATCTAGTGTGTAATGCGAATTTCATAATGGACAAAAACATCGAACAAAGAGTTTGTCTTAAATTGTGTTCGAAGTCACTAAAAATGTTACAACAAGTGGTTATGAGTGGTACAAAGCGTTCAAAAGCGGTCGAGATATGCTGGAAGATTTGCTTCGCCCTGGTAGGCCATCAACGTCTTCAAATGTTGTGGAATGCATTGGCATTTTAAGCTTTAAATTATCCGATGATCTC
Organism: Hydraecia micacea; assembly: GCA_914767645.1. NCBI lineage: Eukaryota > Metazoa > Arthropoda > Insecta > Lepidoptera > Noctuidae > Hydraecia > Hydraecia micacea. The sequence continues at coordinate 20,625,469 of OU611778.1, forward strand.
AAAAACTTCGTGTGGGAGTCGCAAAGATACTGAAAACGTTTTTTAAGATAGAGGGGTGGAAGGGGAAAAGAGCACCTTATACAATAGGGAAAGAATATGAGCATTCCGGCGAAGACGAATTGGTAACCACTTGAGCTTCACACGAAATTCAGAAACATGGTCATATTTACGCAAACCGAATATGAACCTTATACAGACATTTGGCGATAAAATAACTAACATTTTGTGTATTATTGATCTTTTCCCGGTACTTTTTTGACAGAGTAGTATATACTTATTAAAAAAACAAGATGGCGGCATTAGTTCCGATTTTTGCATATACGTAGCATAGTTGTATCAGTACATGTTTGGCTAGCCGTTTCAATACCCGCAGAATACTTCCGCGTCCTGGAGGTCAGAATGTCACAAAAGTGTCAAGAAATTAAATCCCATATGCGAGGTATCTATTAACTTTCATCTCGACTTGTCCTGCATTAAACTGCCTTGCAAATGGTTGGTAGTGGCTCTGTTCACAGCTGGCCTTCCTTAGGTTCCTTTCGGTAACTCTGATGACGAGAGTGTCGCTGCTGTAGAGGCTCCAATTAACAAGTCAGGATTATGAACACTCGAAGTGCACTACTACTGCTGGCACGCATGACCGACGTCAGCGAGCGATTTTGGCGTAACACTATTTTAAGCCTAAGGATCTCCACCTAAGGACAATGTAGTAATAAATATTAATAACTAGCCGACCCGCCAGGCATTGTCCTATCACAATAATTCATAAAATTTTCCGTATTTTCCAAAAGTTCGGGACACATTACCCACACACATATTACCCACCTTGCGTCTGGCATGGGGGTCTAGCGCGGCGATAGTTTGTCTAGCGCGGCGATAGTTTGTCTAGCGCGGCAATAGTTTGTGTAGCGCGGCAATAGTTTGTGTAGCGCGGCGATAGTTTGTCTAGCGCGGCAATAGTTTGTCTAGCGCGGCAATAGTTTGTCTAGCGCGGCGATAGTTTGACTAGCGCGGCGATAGTTTGTCTAGCGCGGCAATAGTTTGTCTAGCGCGGCGATAGTTTGTCTAGCGCGGCAATAGTTTGTCTAGCGCGGCAATAGTTTGTCTAGCGCGGCGATAGTTTGCCAACACTCAAGTTGCTAAAAACTTTATTCAAACTGTAACGAACACTAAAACAACTCGGTCCAGCCGTTCTCAGTGATGCGCTTACGATGTTTTAAAAGATCGCATGCAGGAGATAGTCCAAGCTCCCGTCGTCCATTCTGCTTCACTACAGTTACTGCTCGATATTAATGTTGTGTTGTGTTCAGTGTGTGACCGTGTCCATATTATGGTTGCAGGCAATTTATTGTTTTGTGTTTCATAACAGTTGGCACATAAATTTAATTTTTTGTTGCAGGCGAGGCGGCGGCGGCCAGCGCGCCCAGCCTGGCGGCGCCGTCGCCGGGCCGCGCGGCGCCCGCGCCGCTCTCCACGCCGGTATGTACGCACTGGTCTAACTTACTTACATCTTTGTCATTCTTATTGAGAAATAAATTTCTTTAAGGCGACTACATGACCTAAAGCGCGGACTTTGTCGGACTGCATAGAAAAGAAAGAGAAGCGCGATGACACAACGCTGGTAATTTATTGCAAAATATGAAGCAATTATCGATTTACGAAAAATCTATTATTTGGAAAAAAAAAATTAAGCACTAGAGCTTTAGTATGTTGCTTGTAGAATAACCTGACAAAAATCGTAATAGTTAATTGTATGTATATTAGTATGGTTTTTATTGTAAAAAGAAAGTTTTTAGAGCTATCTTCATGATTTTTTTCTATCAAATCAAATTGATTGTACCTATTATGTTTTCAACACACTATCTACCTAGCATATATCCTGAATAATATAATATATTTTTCTGATTTTGTTTACTGTAGTACACTTTTATTGTTTCTAAAACTTGCATTTTTTGGGTTAGGTCCTGTAAGCCCTTTAAGGCAAAAGCGCTAGGCTTACCCGGAAATTCAAATTTTCTTACGTTATGTGCAATTTGCGGGTCGGTGTCAGGTTTTGCTCATATGTTGATCAAAATAATCTTAACAAAGATGTACGAGTATGCATGCACAGAATCATCAATCAAGAATAATCAAGAAGAATCATCAATACTCTGTGAGTTCAAATTACCCTATTAAATGACTACGAAATCATGACTTTTGCGGCCAATTCTAGTTTGGGAGAGTAGTAAGTATTAATGATTGTAATAATTATCTGTAAATCATAATTTTGATCAACATACAATCATCTGACACTGATCTGCAAATTGCAAAAAACGTTTTTAAATTTTGAGGGCTACCTTAGCGCATCCATTAATCGTGAGGAAACTGGCATGTTATGAATCTAAACAAGAAATTCGAACGAACCAGCACTAGGCCCACGTGGTAGTTCAGCCCACTCCCAGCTCTCTTAGAGAGGATGGAGGCCTGTGTCGCTAGCAGTGTGATCATAATTATAGATCGACTAGCTGCGCCCCGCGGTTTCATTCGCATAAATTTCTATCCCGTATGAATATCGGGATAAAAAGTAGCCTATATGTTAATCTAGGGTGTCAGCTACCTCCATACAAAATTTTATCAAAATTGGTCCAGCCATTTGAGCGTGAAGAAGTAACAAACGTTTACCTGAACACACACACTCACAAACTTTCGCCTATTTATTTCTCGAAATAACTGACCATGAAAAGTACATATAACGAAAAAAAATTGGGAAATAATAAAGCTTATTCAAATTACAATTCTACTAAAAATAATCTGTACTTTCAAAAAACTAAATTTCCAAAAACAAATTGCGGTCGGTCGATAGGCGACATAGGATGCAAGAGCGAGCGAATGAGAATAATAATACCTCTACATAGGTATATATTAATACAAATACCTCTACATAGGTATATATTAATTGATTAGAGTGGCAGGTACCTAGGTGTAAGTAATGAATGATATTGATTACAAACACATTTTAATATTTCTTAGGAGTATCTATGGAATCACTTAGACAAGTATTTTTATAATGTCACAATAGTTTACAAAATGTGTAAGGTGAGTTACGATTATAATTACTAACTGTAGTTTTCGGTAAAACGTAATTTATGTTTGTGGAAAAATATTACGTCAGCAAAATGCTGTATTGATTTTTCGGAATTTTCAGTATTTTTAACCGACGAAAAAACGGAGGAGGTTATCAAGTCGACGCGTAAATCAGGGTGGGCAAAAAATCGTGGTTCAATCGAAACAGGGCGATAGTTGAGGTTATTTACAGTAAAAAAAAAATTTTAAAGTATCATCACTACAACAATGCTTTTATGACAGTGGGTACCGTGATTTATCAGTATTGGCACTTTTTTTATATATTGTAGGGCTCACGAAAAATGATTTGTAACTTTAGAACCTTACTGTAAACACTCAAATTGTCATAACTTTTAAGGAGATCAAGTTAGGGCTCTCGCACTAACATATTTTTTACTACAAATAACCCCAACTAACGCCCTGTTTCGATTCATCCACGATTTTTTGCCCAACCTGTATATATTTTTTTTAAGTATGATCACACATAACTTTTTAAATAGCAGTCCGATTTTGATAATTATTTTTTTATTGGAAAGGGTATACCCCGAAGTTGGTCTCATATAAATTTGGGAAAAATTCCTGACCTAAGAGTGGGAAAATAGGGGTGATATTATTTATTCACAGAGTCAGCGCCAAACAACCAATGAACAAAGATCACTAAATTATCTTAAATTTAAAGAAATAACCAAATCAAATTACAATGCAACGTGAAGTCTCCAGCGATAAACATTACATTCCAAACAAAAAAATGCGCTCTCCGCACGACCACTCACTCGCAACGATATTAATTTGCTTGTTTGGCGCCGACTCAAAATTACTTAGGGTATACTTACATTAGTTTAAGAACTATTTATTAAGGTTAAATAAAAAAGGTTTATTATTTTTGGTTTTCAGTTTTTTCGGCGGTTTAATTTTTTTGTTAAAAAGTTTTTATATTCGGTCGTTTCTATTTTTATTCGCATATAAGTTTTCGGAAAATTTGTATATATAAAGCAGTCAATTTCATATTTAGAGTATGCTCATATTTTAATTTGTTTACGGAGCTTTTTTTACTAACCAAAAAAAAATTGAACGCACAAACAGACATTCCACGCGAAGTGGTACATAAATAAGTAGGTAGGCTCGGTCCGCCACTCCATCAACAACGATCCGTTCTCGATCATCGTTACGAGCGACGCCATCAATCCATATGGTTTCATCTGGTAAAAGCGTAGCTCGTAGCCATCTCGTAGCCTCGTAGGCGCGCACTGCGTAGTCTACTTGCTACGTAGCTCGTAGCCATCTCGCAGCCTCGTAGGCGCGCACTGCGTAGTCTACTTGCTACGTAGCTCGTAGCCATCTCGCAGCCTCGTAGGCGCGCACTGCGTAGTCTACTTGCTACGTAGCTCGTAGCCATCTCGCAGCCTCGTAGGCGCGCACTGCGTAGTCTACTTGCTACGTAGCTCGTAGCCATCTCGCAGCCTCGTAGGCGCGCACTGCGTAGTCTACTTGCTACGTAGCTCGTAGCCATCTCGCAGCCTCGTAGGCGCGCACTGCGTAGTCTACTTGCTACGCGTGTACTACGTACAAGTGCATTCTCAAATCGATTGCTTCGGATATTACCTAGTTTACTTCCATAGAAATATAAAACCAAAAAGTAAAACGTGTAAAAATCACAATAAATAGAAAATAAATAATTTAAAGGCAAATAAATTGGATTTTGACCTGAAAAGTTGTTTTTTTAATAAATTCTGTATTTATTTTTCTCCTAAAATACTAATACATATTTTACAAAAATTTTATCTATTGCTAAATGATAAATGATAAATGATAAATGATTTTATTTCTGTAAGTAGGTTTGTACAAACACTTTTACATGTCAATCATTGTTCGCAACGGAGCTGGAACGCGGCAATGCTGAAGCTCGTCGATGCGTCGCGGATGGAACGCGACGGGCTGTCCTGCGCCGGCGGCGGCCATCTTCTCTCTGCCCTTTCTACTCTCTTCTCTTCACCGCGCATGACCATAATGCACTAATTTTATTCTAAGAATTCTTAACTGTAACTCAACACAAGAATAAACGTTAAAACCTACGCCAGAGTGTATAATTATTGAAGTTGATCAACCCAACATATGGAGACCACGACGTGATCAACTGAAGAAAGAGGCGACCGCGTGGCGTGGTGTGGTGCCAGGAAACGACAACGAGCTGAGCTGCTGATTCTGAGAATCCTAGATGACCGCGTGGCGTGCTGATGACCCACCTGTCCCTGCAATCCTGTGTAGTGAGTGATTTGGTCGGTTCACAGGGAAGTACGCCCAATTTTAGTACTTAACATGCTTATCTTAATCTACAGGTTCGACATTCATAATCGGCCGATCTCTGTGCACCAGACATTCCATACTGTCTCTAGTTACTGATAATTTCTTATGTGGGTACCTACTCTATACTGAAATGACACCTAGGTACCTACCTAAATAACTACTTGCAAATGATGATTTTTATAGTTAGGTCGAAAATTCTACATAAATGACAACTGCCCACCTAACTACTTACTTAACTTGCACCTGGAGTCAGATTATATAACAAGTTGCTTAGTAAGGAGGTACTAATTACTAATTAAATGACAAGCATACCTGCCTTACTAGCAACTGCTTACTTTCTCTTTCACTTTGCTTACGGGACCACCCTGGCATTTTCCAGACTTGCTGTGCTGCCTGCTTCTTGGGTCCCGTTGGAATGCGCTGCTTTAAAGTTACCTACACATCTCTGCTACTGCTTGCATCCTGCGCTGTGTAACCTGCCTTGCTTGTGTGTGAGTCGCTGACTGCACGAGCTGTTGTCGTAGCCATTGCGCGACATATACGGTTTGGCTTTATTTTCTTAACTTTACATGTGGTATTTAATACCAGCATAGCTAATTTCTTGACGGTCTGTTCAGTTCTTATAAGTGTTCACCATGTCGGCTGAATTGAAATCTCTTGTTCAACAACGTGGTACGATAAAGGCTAGAGTAACTATATTTTCTAAATACATAAATACTATAAAACTAATAGAGGCTGACAGTATTCCTAAACAAATAATCGCTGAAACTGAATTAAAACTATCAAGATTTAAAGAATTGTTGGTACAGTTTGATGATTTAAAAACTAAAATTGAGGGTTTAGATCCTAATCAGTTGGAAGAAAATGACATGATTGAAAGTGAATTTTGCTCTAACATAGCTAAAGCACAACTGATAATTGAAAGTCTTGCCCCTAGTGATTTAATACCTGAAAATAGAAACTGTAATTCAATATCTACCTGTCAGCATATCAATCAAGATAGTCGTAACTATAACATTAAGTTGCCTACAATTCAGCTGCCTTCTTTTAATGGAAACTATTTAAATTGGATGGAATTTCGAGACACTTTCGATTCTCTAATCAACAACAATGATACGATTCCAGAAATTAATAAGTTTCATTACCTTCGCTCTTCATTGAAGGAAGGAGCATCTGATATAATAAAGTCAATTGAGTTTACTGCTGCCAATTATAAATTAGCTTGGAAGTTACTTACTGAACGCTTTGATAACAACCGGATACTTACTAATAATCATTTAAACGCTATCTTGAATTTTGACACAATATCTAAAGAAAATTACAAGTCACTTCGTACTATGATAGATTACTATTCAAAAAATATTCGAGCCCTATCTTCTTTGAATGATCCTGAATCCCGCTGGGATACTTTACTTGTGTATATTATGGTGTCCAAACTAGATGGCGCCACAGGTCGCATGTGGGAGGAACACAGGAGTACTATTGCTTCTTCGCCAACAATAGATGAATTCTATAATTTCTTGAGAAATCGTGCTGACGTTTTAGAAACCTTACAGTACAGCAAAACCGATGTTGTTACTAAAACTGAAAAACGTACTCACTCTAAAGACAATAAACAAACTAAATCATTTGTTTCTTCAAACACTAATGAAAAGGGCTGTGTCGTATGTTCACAAGATCATTTACTATATAAGTGTGATAAATTTAAAGACATGTCGTTGGATGCTCGATTTATGGAAGTTAATAAGCATAAGCTCTGTCATAACTGTTTGCGTTCTGGTCATTACTCTGCTCACTGCAAACATAATTATTGTAAAATCTGCAACAAAAGACACAATTTACTGCTACATAAACCACAGTCAAATAAAGATAAGACAAACACACCTGTTGATACTTCTTCTGCAACATCAGTTCCTCAAGAGGCAAGTCCCTCTCAGACATCTACTGTTGCCATGTTTAATCCTGTATCACTCTCTGTGGCAATGCCCAGGCAGATACTTTTATGCACTGCTCAAGTGGAATTAATTGATAGCCGATCTTCGGAAACAAACACTGTGAGAGCATTACTCGATAATGGAAGCCAGTCTTCATTTATAACTGAAAGAATGCAAAGAAAATTGAATCTACCCTGTTCTAATACTAATATTTCAATTGCTGGTATAAACAATAAGTTAACTAATACTACTAAAAGGTGTAACATAAAACTTAAATCTCGGATTAACCTATTCCATGCTAATGTTTCATGTCTTTTAGTGCCTGATATTACTGGCATGTTGCCCAGCTCAAGGGTTAACACTTCTGAATGGAATCTTCCCAAATCTATAGAACTAGCAGATCCTACCTACTATATGCCCTCTGAAATTGACTTACTGCTAGGAGCTGATATTTACTGGGAAATTGTAGATTCTGAACAAATTAAGTTAGGGAAAAATAAACCTACACTAATCAAATCTAAACTGGGTTGGCTCATGTCAGGCCCTACCGGTGGGAGCCCTGCTACTACTACTAATTCGAACTTTTCTCAGGAAATTAGAGACTCTCTGGCTAGATTCTGGGAAGTTGAAGATATTCCTGCTCTGCCAAATGAAAATACTAAGTTTTCCAATGAGGAACAATATTGTGAAAACCATTTTATTGAAAACACTGTCCGCCTGAGTGATGGGAGATTTTGTGTGAAACTTCCATTGCGTGAGGTTCCCAGTAAGGCTTTAGGGGACTCTTATCTTATTGCTAGAAGGCGCTTCTTTAACTTAGAAAAGAAACTAAATAAATCTAAAATAAAAAATGAATATACTGATTTTATAAACGAATATCGCAGATTAGGGCATTTATCTGAAGTAAGCCGTCCTAGCTTTGGATATTACATTCCTCACCATGCAGTAATTCGCGATAGCAGTGAAACCACTCGGTTAAGAGTAGTCTTTGACGCTTCTTGTAAAACTTCTACTAATAAGTCACTAAATGATATCCAATTTGTTGGACCAGTAGTTCAGGACGATTTAATGGCAATTCTGCTCAGGTTCCGTCAGTATGCCTATGTGGTGACGGGAGACATTGAAAAAATGTATAGGCAGGTTATGGTAAATGAATCACAGCGTCATTTACAGCTTATTCTTTGGAGGGAAGACGAAAGTCAACCACTCAAAACCTTGCAACTCAATACTGTCACTTATGGGACAGCTTCAGCTCCCTACCTGAGTACGAGGTGTCTTGTCCAACTCGCAGCGGAGTGTAGTGATGAAGCTGTTGCCAATACTATACGACATGACTTCTATGTCGACGACCTGAATACTGGTTCAAACTCGAAATCTCTATTAAAGGCAAAAATTTCAGGATTGATTGCCAAACTTGCTGAAGGCTGCTTCCCTTTGCGTAAATTTAGAACAAATTCTCCCGATATTTTTGATAGCGTACTTACAACTGACCAATCTCAAGACTTTAGTAAACAATCTTCTGTCTTAGGATTAAAATGGTCACCTATCTCTGACACTTTAAACTACTCAGTCGAAAATAAATCGATTCCTAAAGTTACGAAACGCTCTATATTGTCGAACTCGTGTCGAATATTTGATCCCTTAGGTCTCTTATCTGCCTGCACTATTTTTCATAAAATCTTACTACAAAGGCTCTGGTTACTTAAATTAGATTGGGATGACGAAGTTCCAAAGGAAATTCACAACTCGTGGATAGAATTCCATAATGAAACGCAACATTTTGCTCACATTCAGATACCTAGATACATTTTCTGTAGTTCTCCTATTTACATAGAGGCTCACTGCTTTACTGATGCCTCGCAAAATGCCTATGCTGCATGTGTTTATCTCAAATCGACTAATAGTTTAGGCGAAGTTAACTGTAATTTATTATGTGCTAAAACTAAGGTTTCTCCTTTGAAATCAGAAACAATTCCCCGTCTGGAATTGTTAGGTGCTTTACTTGGTACAAAACTATACTCTAAAGTATGTCACTCTTTAAAAATTAAGATTGCACGCTCAGTATTTTGGACGGACTCAACCATAGTCCTAGGGTGGTTACACACTCCACCTAAGACTCTTAAAACTTATGTAAGCAATCGGATTGAACAGATTCGAGAATTAACTGACATAACTACATGGCGTCATGTACCTTCTGAACATAATCCCGCTGACATTGCTTCCAGGGGCATTCAACCACGTCTTCTTAATGATAATATTCTTTGGTGGCATGGTCCTTTCTTTCTGACCAAGTGTGAACATGAATGGCCCCAATCTAAATCTACTCCTTCTACTTTACCTGAAATAAAAATAAGTTTAAATGTTAAAACTATGTCTAGTGACGTCATACCCTTTGAAAAATATTCTAAACTATACAAACTACAAAGAATATTTGCTTACATACTGAGATTTTTGAATAACATTAAAAAATGTAATACTAAATTAAATGGTGAACTTACCTGTTCTGAGTTGAATAACTCACTGTTACTCCTAGCTAAAGCGTCACAGAGAGAATGCTTTCCAAAGGAAATTCACTCACTTGAAACTTTGAAAAAATTAAACTCTAAGTCACGAGTTCTATCTTTGAACCCTTTTTTGGATCGACACGGTGTCTTACGTGTCGGTGGAAGGATCGACAATGCATCTCACTGTCCCTATGAAAAAAGACATCCCATACTGCTAGACCCCAAACACACTTTCTCAAAACTTTTATTTGAGCAAGAACATCTTCGTCTCCTACACTGTGGCCCTCAGCAACTGTTAAATACTATTCGTGAGCAATTTTGGCCTACAGGTGGGAAAGTATTAGCTGCAACTACTGTCAGAAAGTGTGTTCGTTGTCAAAGATTTAGAGCTAAGCCTTTAGAACCCATAATGGGTAATCTACCGGAATCTCGTGTAACTCCTGCCCCACCATTTGCGACTTGTGGCACCGATTTTGCAGGACCCTTTTTAATTTTAAATAGAAAGGGTCGCGGTGCCAAGAGCTCCAAGTGCTATTTATGCATATTTGTATGTTTTAGCACGAAGGCTGTACACTTGGAGGTCGTGAGCGACCTGAGTAGTGATGCCTTCGTTTTATGCTTGCGTAGATTCATAGCACGAAGAGGTAAACCTCACACCATATACTGTGACAATGGAAAAAACTTTGTAGGAGCTTGTAATGAGCTGAACAGACTGCTCAAGGAAAATGAACGTTCAGTTAGCGACTTCGCGAGCAGGGAGGGTATAACTTTTAAGTTTTCTCCCGCGTATGCACCGCATTTCGGCGGTATCTGGGAAGCAGGAGTCAAGACAGCTAAATATCATCTAAAACGGATAGCGAGTAACTCTAGTTTAACCTTTGAAGAATTATACACTCTGTTTGCACAGATTGAGGCCATTATGAATTCACGGCCCATTACTTCCATGTCTGCTGATCCTTCTGATCTGTCAGCACTTACACCAGGACACTTCCTTGTGGGCCGACCATTGACCTCACTACCTTCACCCGTTATCCAAAAAGCCAGCATCAATCGATACCAGCTGATTGAACGCTTGAGACACCACTTCTGGTCACGATGGACAAAGGACTACTTATCCACTCTGCAGCAACGCGTCAAGTGGCAGCGTGCACAAGACCATGTTCGTGCTGGCGACCTGGTCCTCATCCTAGACGATCAGCTGCCACCTATGAAGTGGCTCATGGGCCGCATCATCAAGCTGTACCCGGGAGCTGACGGCGTATGCAGAGTGGTTGATGTGAAGACCGAGAACGGCGTCATTCATAGGCCCGTCTCAAAATTATCTTTACTAGATTCCCAAGAGCTCCTTGGGGAACGTGTCCCCAAGGGGGGGGAGGATGTTCGCAACGGAGCTGGAACGCGGCAATGCTGAAGCTCGTCGATGCGTCGCGGATGGAACGCGACGGGCTGTCCTGCGCCGGCGGCGGCCATCTTCTCTCTGCCCTTTCTACTCTCTTCTCTTCACCGCGCATGACCATAATGCACTAATTTTATTCTAAGAATTCTTAACTGTAACTCAACACAAGAATAAACGTTAAAACCTACGCCAGAGTGTATAATTATTGAAGTTGATCAACCCAACAATCATATTTTTTTAAAGCTAGATGAGGTCGGCGTTTCCTATCTGACTACTCTGAGAAGAAAGGCCGAAACAAACTCAGAGGTCACAGTCTCTTTTAAAGTCCAGACAAAATCTTGGTCAGATCATGTGAAGACCATGTAGATCGGTGTCTGAAATGGTCTTTTGAGGAAAGAACCACACAGATTGAGCGGACCTGTCCAGTCAGTGCACGCATTTGTCAAAAATCGTGCAGCTCAACTCAGAACTTGAGGAGCTCAACGATTCGACGAACAATACCAGAGAAAGGACATTTGGGTAGGCCGCGTAAATTACTCAAACTGCCAGATCATGATTAAAACTAACTAAGAAGGAAAACAGAAAAAAGAAATGACCCACATAGTCTTCACATTCACAATAATTAAATAAAATAAAAATACTTTACAAAGTAAATATTCATGTCATTGTATATATAAAATGAATAAATGTCAATGTGTATATAAAAATCCAGACATAATCTTTGAGGACCATGTAGATTGGTGTCTGAAATGGTCTTTTGAGGAAAGAACCACACAGATTGAGTGAACCTGTCCAGTCAGTGCACGCATTTGTCAGTAACCGTGCAGCTCAACTCAGAACTTAAGGAGCTCAACGATTTGACGAACAATACCAAAGACCGGACATTCGGGTAGGCCGCATAAACTACTCAAACTGCCAAACCATGATTAAAACGGAAACAATGACCCACATAGTCCTCACATTCAAAATAATTAAAATATATAATATTTGATACAGTAAATGTACATGTCATTGTTTAAGTACATAGATATTAAGAAAAATAAAGTGTAAAATAGCAAAAAAAATAAAAACTACATTCACTGTCTAAACATATTGGAGCAGCTCAATCCCAAGCCTTTTTGTCCTCAATATAGTCTTTTACAGTATAATAAGCTTTCTGGCATAGTTTTCGCTTTATAAAAGATTTGAATTTATTAAGGCTTAGTTCTTGAATGTGGCTAGGAAGTTTATTATAAAAACGTATACATTGGCATCTAAACGAGCAACCTATTTTCTTGAGCCTTGTTGTAGGAACAACAAATTTGTGTTTGTTCCTAGTATTTATGTTATGGATATCACTGTATTTTTTAAACAGATTAATATTTTTATGTGCATACAAAAGATTATCATAAATGTACTGAGAAGGCACAGTCATTATATTAATCTCTTTAAATTTGTCTCTGAGGGAGTGTCTGGGACTTAACTTATAAATGAAACGAATTGCCCTTTTTTGTAAAATAAAAATTGTCTGAATATCGGCGGCATTTCCCCACAACAGAATACCGTACGACATCACACTATGAAAATAACTAAAGTAAACTAAACGGGCTGTCTCTAAATCAGTTAAATCACGAATTTTCCTAACGGCGTATGCTGCAGAGCTAAGCTTTTTTGACAATTTATCTATATGGGGGCCCCATTGAAGCTTGGCATCCAAAGTAATGCCTAAGAAAACTGTAGTATCTTCGGGTTTCAACTCTTCATCCTTTATGAGAACACTAGTTTCTACTTGTCTAACGTGGGGTATCGTAAACTTAATACATTTAGTTTTTTTTTCGTTAAGAAGTAGGTTATTGACATTAAACCAGTTAACTACTATTGCGAGGGCGCTATTTACATTGTCAGTAACCAGCTGCTGACGTTTGAGTTTAAATAAAAGTGAAGTGTCATCTGCAAACAACACTATATCATGATTATCCTTTATGAGGTACGGCAAGTCATTAATATAAATAAGGAACAAGAAAGGACCAAGAATTGAGCCCTGAGGGACTCCCATTGTTACTATAGATCCGGGTGATCTTTTTCCATTAACGTCAACGCTCTGAATCCTTTTACTCAAGTATGAAGCAAGAAGATCCAGAGCGGCGTTCCGGATTCCGTAGTGGTGTAGTTTCCTGATTAATGTTTCATGAAGAACACAATCGAATGCCTTGGACAAATCGCAAAAGACGCCCAAAGCATCGCATTTGTCCTCCCATGCATTATAAATATGTCCTAAAAGTTCAACTCCGGCATCGGTAGTCGAACGACCCCTTGTAAAACCAAACTGTTTGTTATGTAGTAAATTATTTTTATTAAAAAATCTTTGCATTTGATTTAAAATAAGTTTTTCAAAAATTTTACTAAAGGTAGGTAGTACTGAAATAGGTCTATAATTAGTAGGGTCTGATGTACTACCCGATTTAAACAACGGTATTATTTTACTGTTTTTCATAAGATCAGGAAACTCACCACGGTCAATACAATTATTAAATATAACAGCTAAAGTAGGAGCTACAATGTTTATAATGGACTTGGCAACATCCACAGAATTACCCCATAGATCTGCGGTCTTTTTAACATTTAATGTGTGAAAGGTTTTAATTATATCTGTACAGGTTACATATTGGAAGTGAAATTCAGAATCACAAACTGGAACGTTTTCTTTAAGTAAAGTCTCTGCAGCAGTGGGTGATGAGTTTAGAGATTTAGTAGTTGATACGGGAATGTCTGCAAAGAAATTTTCAAAGGCCGCGGCGACTTGAGAATCTGATTTAATTATATTGTCATCAATAGCAAGGCTGTAGTCACTACTACGTTTGCATGACCTTCCCGTTTCGCTATTAATGACATTCCAAGTCATTTTAATAATGTTACTACTATTTTTAATTTTTGAACTCAAATAACGTGACTTGGCAATACTACAAACTTTTTTAAATATTTTAGAATAATTCTTAACATATAAATTAAATTCATCAGTGTTTATACAAATCCGTTCTTCATATAATTCATAAAGTCGTTTTCTACTTTTATGTATACCAATGGTAGCCCAGTCACTGAAGGAAGCGTTACTATTAACCGATAATGTCTTTGGAATGAATGTGTTATCAAATTGTTCGCAATACATATTAAAAAAATCATTATATTGTTGATTAGGGTCATCACTAGTTAATAAAAGTGGTAATTTACTCAAGAGTTTAGTTTTAAATGTTTCCAATCGATTAGTTGTTTTTGGGTTAACAGTGATATCTTTTTTAGTAACTTTTTTGTTTTGATTTGGAATAGTGAGTAATTGTCCGCAATGATCTGAGTCTATCAAGTTAATAATTTCTTTGTGGGTTGGTATAACATCTGTATAAATGTTATCTAGGCATGTGGCACTAGTGGGAGTTATTCTAGTGGGCTCCAAAAATTGGTGAGCAAGATTGTATGACTGAAACAAACTTATAATTTTAGTACTTAACCCAGAATTTTCTAACAAATTAACATTAAAATCACCACAAATGATGATGGACTTGTTTGTATTACAGATTTTGTGCAAAACTTCATCCATTACCTTTTCAAAACAATCATACAATCCTGAAGGAGGTCTGTACACACTTAATATAATGAACTGCTCCAATTCTATACAGGCTATTTCAATTGTCCGTTCAACAGAGAGGCTCACAATATCCTTTCGGTCCTTAAATTTAAGCTGGTTATTTATTAAAATTAATGAGCCACCATGTATAGCATTTACTCTGCTGAATGAACTACCAACCTGGTGATTACTAAAATTGAACATGAACTGGTGGCTTTTAAGCCAATGTTCTGTCAAACAAAGAATATCTATATTGTTACAATTCAGGAATAATTCTACTTCTAAGTCTTTGTTTAAAAATCCTTGAATATTTTGATGCACCAGATTGATACTATTTAATTTTTTTACACTTTCATTTGACTTATTTACTTTAGGTACATTTTTGCAAGAGGTTGCCTCTATTGTCCTAATTTCTAATTTAAATGTTGATTAATGTCATTAATTTTGACCAAATTATTGACAGTATCGTTTGAAAAGTCATTGCATTGCTCAAAAGGAGCAATTTGTTTAGCCAAATGTTTGGCTGAAATAGAAAAAAAATATGATAGCGACACAGCTATCTGTCTTTTGAGATAGTTAGTAAGATAGTACATAACAATGTTATATCTATCTTTTGTCAAATACAAATTATTACCAACATAATAGTTAGTATCAATTAAGTGGAATTGGTTATCATTATATGTCAAATTGTGCAATGTCATGTTTATTTCAAATCTTAAATTATTTTCTTCCTGTGGCAAACTGTTACTATAGGGGAATGTAAACAAAACAATTTTTCTTAAACTAAGGTTGCACAATGTTCTATGATATTGGAGCAATTCTCCTTTATTTAAATTACCCCTATTTCCCATAAAAATCAATAAAGTTGTTTCCTGCTTAAAGTTACATTTAATAATCTCTTTCATAATATCAAATAAAGAACAACCAGGCATACAGTAATTTATTATTGACTGTCCCGGATATTCATCTGTCAACAAGTGACCTAAGTCCTTTCCAATCTCATCACAAAATAGTACAATATCATGATTCACAATTTGTTTACATGGTATAATGGAACTAGTAACAGAGGGAGTTGTCAAATCAACACAAGGATGCGGTAATGTGGTATTGCATGCTGACAATGAATGGTCTGGTGTAGGTACATTGGATGGTGTTTGACAGCGCTCACAGCTGTTTGTTTGTGAGTTCACCAGCTCATTCATTGCCAACACATATTCCCTCATTAGATCTTCAGAGGTATTATATTTGTTAGTCATTGATGTTAGTTTCTCCTGTAGATGGTCAAGTTGAGATTGCAAGTCTTGTGTGTCAATGTGGTATCTCCTAGTACTTTGCTCCAAATTAAAAGAATACATATCTAACTGTTTAAGCAAATTTAACCTTTCCCTATTAAGCTTAACATTTTTAATAAAGAACTTCTGTCTTTTTACCATTTTTTGGGTTTTAACAATGTATTTATTAATTTTGATGTATTTTTTAAGTTTATTTTTACTAGTGACTACCCTCACTGAATTATGTGATTTTGATTCATCTGTTAAATCAATAGTGCAAGTGGGTTTTATGGTAGAAACCATTGAGGGAGCAATAGACACCAACTCATTGAACAGACTTTGATTCAGCGAGGCAGTGATGTTAAGGTTTGTAGTCTCGAGTTCTGTAATCTGACTTTGAGCCTCATGTAGCTGCTGTTGTAAGAAATGTTTGTGGCTAAGAGCTTGTTCATACTCTACGCTACACTGGCTGAACCCGTCCACAATAAGCTGAAGTCTATCCCGTTCTTCTATGGCCTCAGTGTATTGAGTATATATCTGAGCCATTTCAATTTTTAACTTCCTATTCTTTTCGTGGGCATCAAAGAGCACCCTTTCATTGTCATCTAATTCCTTCATTAGTTGGTCACAGGACTCCTTTGACGCCTTTAAAGCGCTCAAAGCCTCGTTGAGCTTGGACTCTCCGAGGCGAGCACGGGCGCTGCGAGTCATAATCATGATTAAAACTAGTAAGGAAGTGACAAGAAATTAGAAGAGAGAAGGGTGTTGTAGCAGCAATTGAAAAGATGATTAGTTTAAAAGGAAAATGAAATTTAGATGTAAATAAAAGGAGTTCTGTCACCAAACCTAAGTAAGGTTATGTTTACGTTCAGAGGTCATTGGCATCAAGTAGCCTTACTAAAGTGAACAAAGCAAGTAATTGCTGGTATAATTGTACTAATTGTGGTACGCAAACAAACTAATAGCAAGTAAAATATAAAGTATTGTACCTGATATCAAGATGACAATGCAAATTCCCTTGTGCCAGTAACTGTCATCGATTTACATTGAGATATTTACATTTAATTTGCACTATCTATGTGAATCTAACACAAAATACACATTATTATCCTATTTACTTGAAGAGTAATTGGAAATAGGCCTAGAAAAACAACGAAATTTAATATTTAAGATTAAAATTTCAAGAACAAATTTGAAACAGCTGTTAGCTGTAGTGTTGCCACAGGAAAAAAAGCTATATTCGTATAACAAAATACTCCGCAACTCGCTGAAGTCGCCACCTCCCTCGCTACTCTTCGCTCACACACATACACACACAAACGGCTTCTCATAAAGTACAGATGGATGGGCAGCGCTAAGTATTTTTTCATTAACTTTTCCTCCTTTAATCGCACATCAGTAAAGTGCGAACCGCTCGTAAAAGTAGCCGCCGCCGTATAAAGTGAACACGTCCGGCTTCCGCGCCGGACAAGTGCGACTTAGCACGATCTTATCTACTTAAAGTTGTCGTTTATTTTATGTGAGCGCTGAGTCGGACAGCGGCCGCGGGACTATAGGAGGCGTATCTTTACGACGGTCGATGTCGACAGTCTTCACGTCCTTCAGAGAACCTCATACTCCTGCGGGGCGGTATATTCCCCTGCCGTCAGTTACCGCGTGTCGTCGCGCGGTAGCGGCGCGGCACTCGCCCGGGCCCGGGGGACACATCTAGTCTTGCCGGTCACAGCACGTCATCACTCATAACATTCCCCGAGAGAGACCGTTCGTCACCAAACTAGAAGAGAATCAAACTTGAGGCAAAAAATATGAAAAGATATTCGCAGAGAAAGGCATGTTTTTTTATTATTAATCTCTATCAGAAATATTAATCAAAAGCAACTACTTAGTTACTACATACACACTTCGTCGGTTTCATAAAGTTAGGAGTAATCTCCTTATATGACATTAGCGCAGAGGTGATGTAGAACAGCTGCGTCCACGAGTGACGTCATAGTTACCTTGCATTATAGTAGTTTATCTCACGAAGCGACACGCGCTTTAGATGTAGTAACCAAGTATACAGGGTGTTCGGCAGAACGTTGAACACACGAAAATGGCAGATAGGTGGGGTCGTCTGCTACCTACCCAGCACAAAAAAAAAATACCTAGGCCCATAGTTTTTTTTTTTTTTTTTTAATTTTTTTTTTTTTAATTCGACAAATTACATACCGTTCGAAAGGCCATACACCAAGGATGTTTCGATGAAATCCTAAGTCTTCAATCACTTTTAGTTTTATTTTAATGCAATGCAAAGAAAAGCTCAAAATCACGTTTTAACCCTTTTTGTAAAGTATGATGGCTTATAACTTTGTGTCTAGTTCACCAAACAACAATTTTAGATGAATCTACCAATAGTCGAGACAAAAACAAAAACGATGTGTTGCCAGTTTCGTCTATCCTACATAAAGTTATACGCCTTTAAAACTCATGAATTTCGTTACTAAAAAAAAAATAAAAAAAAAACTATGGGGCCTGAGTAATTTTTTTTGGGCTGGGTAGGTAGCAGACGACCCCATATATCTGCCATTTTCGTGTGTTCAACGTTCTGCCGAACACCCTGTATAAACACGCGGTGAATGTGTGCGTGAAGACAAGTAGTGTCAGCACGTAACACACACACACACACATCCTTACCGAGAGCTCAGCGCTTACACACACATTCACAGCGTGTTTGTATACTTGGTGTTCACAAGTGAAGCGCGCGTCGCTCCGTGAGATAACAGTACTGTACATAGAAATGTTCTTTCATATATCCATGGTACTGTACGTGACCATCAGCCGACGACGACGAGTACTAGACGGTCAGCTGTGGATAATAAACCTAGTTATTTTTTGTTTTTGAGAGTTTTTACCGTTGCGCTTCTGAACTCAGCACTCACGCTAGATCGATACTGAACGTTGCGGTGCGGTACGGGCGTGTACGGTGCGGTGCGGTAGCGCGCCAATTTAAACATATAGCGACATGAGACCGCACCCGAACCCGCGCCTCAGATTAAAACATCGCGCAGTCTTCTCGGCACTCAACTTCATCGTATTATACAAAACTTTCATCGAGAATTTACTCAGCCGGCTCCATCAAACAGAAACATGGAACTTTAACTGAGTTACGAACCGATAAAGTAACGAACTAGTTGAATACTGACGAAAGTCGACGAGAGTTGGCAGAAGTCGAGTTAAAGGGTAGGTCATCTGCAAACAACACTATATCATGTTTATCCCTTATGAGGTAAGGCAAGTCATTTATATAATAAATAATAAATAAAAGTGGGCCAAGAATTGAGCCCTGGGGGACCCCCATTCTTACTACAGATCCGGGTGACCTTTTCCCGTTAACATCAACTCTCTGGATCCTATCACTTAAGTAAGAAATAAGAAGATCCAGAGCGGCGTTCCGGATTCCGTAGGGGTGCAGTTTCCTGATTAATGTTTCATGAAGAACTCAATCGAATGCCAAGGCATTGTACAAGTACAAATCACAAAAAACGCCCAAAGCATCGCATTTGTCCTCCCATGCATTATAAATATTTCCTGAAAGTTCAACTTCGGCATCAGTAGTATATATTAATGATCCATATATTAAAAAATAAAGCACAAATGGTTTTATTTGCTGACGATATTTCGCGCATCAAATCTTGACGACGTAAACGCTCTACTGCAGGTACATTTGTTTACTGCTAATAATTTTGTATTCAATTCATAAGATTTGTTTCACCGAATTTGATTGTGACATAATATCAAATCAAATCAAAGAATTTATTTCAATTAAACCATGTACAGGCACTTTTGAATTGTCAAAATTAAATACTTAGTCAGTCAGTTAGTCAGAAAGTTGAAGCTAGTTGCCCATTCCAAAACGTAGATCTCTATGGAGAAGAACGGGCAAGAAACTCCATGGACACTCTTTTAAACCAATGTAAAAAAAAAAAAACAAGTGAAGAAACAATTTTATTCAAAATATAAGATTAAAAATAAGCCTTGGCAGTTAAGAGATGACCAGTCTCAACTGACGGCGCCCGTTCACGAACGTGACGCGTGGATCAGCACCGTCCAGCTCAACCATTTTGTAGGGAACCGAATGATCCAACACACGCGCCAGCATCAGTGAGACATTTAAGTGAGCATGACACATTCTCAACTGCCATACTCTTTCAAGTCAACATCAAAAAATCATAATAAACGGATCCATGGTTCTTACATTTACAAAATTGAAAAAATGCATCTAAATTATACAAAACTATAGATTGCAATTTATTTAAAAGATGATTAAAATTGTTTACTACCACACAGCAAAAGGTGTTTAGTATTGATGTATTAAACAAATTAAACTTGATTTTTGGCTACATTGTCGCTGAAGTGCTGGAGTGCTGGAGTATTGGATACTGGACTTGTAAAACGCACGTTCGCGAATTACGATTGCTGCGTAGTGTTTCATTGTAGAAGGAACAGAAGATCAAATCCAGGGTTGGACCTTCTTATGTTAGCCGGCAGTGTCCATCCAATCAGCGTGTAGTAATTACGCGAGCGTAGCGCCGCGTCCCTCAGCGACGAATTACATTACATTAGCCGTTGTAATCACCGCTATCGCACCATTCATCTCCGCCGAGCTAGCCGCGCCATTGTCAAACGCCCCACACCGCGCCACACCACACCGACGTGATAATGCTAAATTAAAACTAATTCAAAAGAGCGACACGCACTAAAGGGGTGTGAGTGACGTCAGCCGGCCGGTGCGAGGTGACGCGACAAAAGAACGCGCTGATAGAACTATCGCGACTTAATTAAAACGTCCCTTGTTAGCGGCGTGTCCCGGCGCGGCCCGATCCGGGCTCCGGCCCGGACAATGAGCTGCTCACTACAATTTTGTACATTTAATCAGGTGGAGCGGATTTATTACTCACCGACACTTTTCTCTGCTCGAGTTTTGTACGACGACAGCGCGGACCTGTTGAAGTTCTCACTCTTATATCTTTACGCTTGACACTTGTGTCACGCGATATTATTATGTTGATGAAGTTCGGTGATAGCTGCCACGTAGATATACACGAGTGTCAGCGCTTGTCTCATCTAGCTGACGCGCTAAGCCGCGTGTCGCCGTCCGTAGCCGACTGATTATCCTGCATCCGTCAAGAGCCGTAGCGTAACTTATCGATGCGCGACGCTCTTATATCGTATTGGGACCGTAGAAATATAGTTGTCGCCGCTGAGATATGAGAGAAAACGTAATACAAAAGTAGAAATATTCGAGGAGCAGATGCATTTAAGTGTGGTCCGGTGCGTGATCTACTGAACGATAAGAGACCGCGTGAAAAATGAGTTTTTAGTGTAGCAGCGCCGTCGGCCGGCGACCGCCCATCAGACCGACGCGCGACGCCTCGGGCGGGCACACACGAAAATTGGACGCACAAAACAAACTTATATCTCATTCGGCGATCAGATCGCACCAGCGAGCACACACACACACACACACACGCACGGAGCGCGAGAGGCTGCCGGCGCCGAGTGCGTGTTGGTTTAATTAGATTTCATCTTGTTGCAACACCGATTCGTTAACATTACCCTTTAACTCGACTTCTGCCAACTCTCGTCGACTTTCGTCAGTATTCAACTAGTTCCTTACTTTATCGGTTCGTAACTCAGTTAAAGTTCCATGTTTCTGTTTGATGGAGCCGGCTGAGTAAATTCTCGATGAAAGTTTTGTATAATACGATGAAGTTGAGTGCCGAGAAGACTGCGCGATGTTTTAATCTGAGGCGCGGGTTCGGGTGCGGTCTCATGTCGCTATATGTTTAAATTGGCGCGCTACCGCACCGCACCGTACACGCCCGTACCGCACCGCAACGTTCAGTATCGATCTAGCGTGAGTGCTGAGTTCAGAAGCGCAACGGTAAAAACTCTCAAAGACAAAAAAGAACTAGGTTTATTATCCACAGCCGACGACGACGAGTACTAGACGGTCAGCTGTGGATAATAAACCTAGTTCTTTTTTGTCTTTGAGAGTTTTTACCGTTGCGCTTCTGAACTCAGCACTCACGCTAGATCGATACTGAACGTTGCGGTGCGGTACGGGCGTGTACAGTGCGGTGCGGTAGCGCGCCAATTTAAACATATAGCGACATGAGACCGCACCCGAACCCGCGCCTCAGATTAAAACATCGCGCAGTCTTCTCGGCACTCAACTTCATCGTATTATACAAAACTTTCATCGAGAATTTACTCAGCCGGCTCCATCAAACAGAAACATGGAACTTTAACTGAGTTACGAACCGATAAAGTAACGAACTAGTTGAATACTGACGAAAGTCGACGAGAGTTGGCAGAAGTCGAGTTAAAGGGTAATGTTAACGAATCGGTGTTGCAACAAGATGAAATCTAATTAAACCAACACGCACTCGGCGCCGGCAGCCTCTCGCGCTCCGTGCGTGTGTGTGTGTGTGTGTGTGCTCGCTGGTGCGATCTGATCGCCGAATGAGATATAAGTTTGATTTGTGCGTCCAATTTTCGTGTGTGCCCGCCCGAGGCGTCGCGCGTCGGTCTGATGGGCGGTCGCCGGCCGACGGCGCTGCTACACTAAAAACTCATTTTTCACGCGGTCTCTTATCGTTCAGTAGATCACGCACCGGACCACACTTAAATGCATCTGCTCCTCGAATATTTCTACTTTTGTATTACGTTTTCTCTCATATCTCAGCGGCGACAACTATATTTCTACGGTCCCAATACGATATAAGAGCGTCGCGCATCGATAAGTTACGCTACGGCTCTTGACGGATGCAGGATAATCAGTCGGCTACGGACGGCGACACGCGGCTTAGCGCGTCAGCTAGATGAGACAAGCGCTGACACTCGTGTATATCTACGTGGCAGCTATCACCGAACTTCATCAACATAATAATATCGCGTGACACAAGTGTCAAGCGTAAAGATATAAGAGTGAGAACTTCAACAGGTCCGCGCTGTCGTCGTACAAAACTCGAGCAGAGAAAAGTGTCGGTGAGTAATAAATCCGCTCCACCTGATTAAATGTACAAAATTGTAGTGAGCAGCTCATTGTCCGGGCCGGAGCCCGGATCGGGCCGCGCCGGGACACGCCGCTAACAAGGGACGTTTTAATTAAGTCGCGATAGTTCTATCAGCGCGTTCTTTTGTCGCGTCACCTCGCACCGGCCGGCTGACGTCACTCACACCCCTTTAGTGCGTGTCGCTCTTTTGAATTAGTTTTAATTTAGCATTATCACGTCGGTGTGGTGTGGCGCGGTGTGGGGCGTTTGACAATGGCGCGGCTAGCTCGGCGGAGATGAATGGTGCGATAGCGGTGATTACAGCGGCTAATGTAATGTAATTCGTCGCTGAGGGACGCGGCGCTACGCTCGCGTAATTACTACACGCTGATTGGATGGACACTGCCGGCTAACATAAGAAGGTCCAACCCTGGATTTGATCTTCTGTTCCTTCTACAATGAAACACTACGCAGCAATCGTAATTCGCGAACGTGCGTTTTACAAGTCCAGTATCCAATACTCCAGCACTCCAGCACTTCAGCGACAATGTAGCCAAAAATCAAGTTTAATTTGTTTAATACATCAATACTAAACACCTTTTGCTGTGTGGTAGTAAACAATTTTAATCATCTTTTAAATAAATTGCAATCTATAGTTTTGTATAATTTAGATGCATTTTTTCAATTTTGTAAATGTAAGAACCATGGATCCGTTTATTATGATTTTTTGATGTTGACTTGAAAGAGTATGGCAGTTGAGAATGTGTCATGCTCACTTAAATGTCTCACTGATGCTGGCGCGTGTGTTGGATCATTCGGTTCCCTACAAAATGGTTGAGCTGGACGGTGCTGATCCACGCGTCACGTTCGTGAACGGGCGCCGTCAGTTGAGACTGGTCATCTCTTAACTGCCAAGGCTTATTTTTAATCTTATATTTTGAATTGTTTCTTCACTTGTTTTTTTTTTTTTACATTGGTTTAAAAGAGTGTCCATGGAGTTTCTTGCCCGTTCTTCTCCATAGAGATCTACGTTTTGGAATGGGCAACTAGCTTCAACTTTCTGACTAACTGACTGACTAAGTATTTAATTTTGACAATTCAAAAGTGCCTGTACATGGTTTAATTGAAATAAATTCTTTGATTTGATTTGATATTATGTCACAATCAAATTCGGTGAAACAAATCTTATGAATTGAATACAAAATTATTAGCAGTAAACAAATGTACCTGCAGTAGAGCGTTTACGTCGTCAAGATTTGATGCGCGAAATATCGTCAGCAAATAAAACCATTTGTGCTTTATTTTTTAATATATGGATCATTAATATATACTACTGATGCCGAAGTTGAACTTTCAGGAAATATTTATAATGCATGGGAGGACAAATGCGATGCTTTGGGCGTTTTTTGTGATTTGTACTTGTACAATGCCTTGGCATTCGATTGAGTTCTTCATGAAACATTAATCAGGAAACTGTACCCCTACGGAATCCGGAACGCCGCTCTGGATCTTCTTATTTCTTACTTAAGTGATAGGATCCAGAGAGTTGATGTTAACGGGAAAAGGTCACCCGGATCTGTAGTAAGAATGGGGGTCCCCCAGGGCTCAATTCTTGGCCCACTTTTATTTATTATTTATTATATAAATGACTTGCCTTACCTCATAAGGGATAAACATGATATAGTGTTGTTTGCAGATGACACTTCGCTTTAAACTCAAACGTCAGCAGCTGGTTACTTACTGATAATGTAAATAGCGCCCTCGCAATAGTAGTTAACTGGTTTAATGTCAATAACCTACTTCTTAACGAAAAAAAAAACGAAATGTATTAAGTTTACGATACCCCACGTTAGACAAGTAGAAACTAGTGTTCTCATAAAGGATGAACAGTTGAAACCCGAAGATACCACAGTATTCTTAGGCATAACTTTGGATGCCAAGCTTCAATGGGGCCCCCATATAGATAAATTGTCAAAAAAGCTTAGCTCTGCAGCATACGCCGTTAGGAAAATTCGTGATTTAACTGATTTAGAGACAACCCGCTTAGATTACTTTAGTTATTTTCATAGTGTGATATCGTACGGTATTCTGTTGTGGGGAAATGGCGCCGATATTCAGACAATTTTTAACCGACTTCAAAAAAGGGGGGTGGACCCGTATGTAAGTATGTATGTTTGTATGTCCGCGATTTTCTCGAAAACGAATGAACCAATTTTGATAATTCTTTCATTAATATGATTTACATACTTTCAGGCAGGTTTTAGTACGAGTATATAATACATTAGGTAATTATTATTATATACGAAGTTATATGCATAAATGTATTGCAACTCCGGCATTTCTATGCAAATTTTGATGATTCTTCTAGTCGGTGTCTTCAATTCTTCAATGCACTAGTGTTAATTGAATTTGTGTGGGGTCGGTACAACTAAAAAGTGAAAAATAAAAACTTTTTTATAAAAAAAAAACAACAGACTTCAAAAAACACTACAAAGTGACAAATAACTTTAATTTCGGAAGTCGGTGTCAAAAAACGAAAATGCGGAACCAACGACACCAACTTCCAAATTTAAAGTTATTTGTCACTGTGTAGTATTTTTTTGAAGTCGGTTGTTTTTTTTTATAAAAATGTTTTTTATTTTACAAAAAACGGCAATTCGTTTCATTTAACCTAACCGGGCGGATGGGCGTAAGCAAGGCGGCGCGCTTCTTGTGGCCGCACACTGGCTCGAGCTGCGCCGAGTTAAGCTACCTGAGAATAACGTCGTAATAGATAGATGTACCTTCGAACTGGTTTGTGCAACCGTACATAAAGGTAACAAGTATTTGTTTTTGTGTTGCGTTATTTACATACCTCCAAATAGTAACGAGAATGAATATATGTTATTGTTTGGGCTATTAGAACAATTGTGTGTTAAATATAAAGAGGTTGTTATATTAGGTGATTTCAATTTATACTCTTGTGATGTAAACATAAAGAATTATTATGAATATTTTATATGTTTTTGTGAACTTACACAGCAAAATAAGGTACCAAATTGTAATAATAGGCAGTTGGACTTAGTGCTATGTTCTTTGAGTATGGGTGAGAGTGTGTGTGTCAGGGAGGCAGATGAAGCGATAGTGCCAATAGACACGTACCATCCGCCGCTAGACATTACTGTACCGCAGATAAGCAAACGCTCAGCTGTTAGTGGTTGCACTTTTAAAGATATACCTGTAAATATACAAGAGAGCAATTCCTGGCCTCAGTGGAATTTTTATAAAGCGGATTACAGTAAGTTGTATTATATGATAATGAATCATGACTGGTCGCCTATGTATAACATAAGCGAGCCAGAGGAGTGTTTGAATTATTTCTAGGATATAATTAATGGTATTATTGATGATTGTGTTCCCAGAAAAATGCGACGCAGCCGTGTAGATTCTAGGTACCATTACCCTGAGTGGTACACGGCAGATATTATTCGCGACATAAAATTAAAAGCACTGCTTCATAAGAAGTACAAAATTAGTGGATTAACGAGTGATTACGAAATGTTTTCTCAGTGTAGAGCTAGGGTTAAAATAATGATAGAATCGGCACACGACAGACACCTTGAGAATGTGCAATACAATCTCGCAAATGATCCTAAATCCTTCTGGGATTATGTGAGAAACAAAAAGGGTATAGTGAACCATACAAAAATCACTAAAAATGGTAAAATTTTATCGGACATCGAATGTGCTCACGAATTTGCCAATTTTTTCAAGTCCGTATACAGTCCCGTGAAAGCTAAACTAGACGTGCAAGCCGCCGTGGCCGAGAGTAACACAAGTAGTTCCCGAGTACACATAGGGAATATTGATAGGAGCCAGGTAAGGGAGGCGCTAACTAAACTAGACGTGCAAGCCGCCGTGGCCGAGAGTAACACAAGTAGTTCCCGAGTACACATAGGGAATATTGATAGGAGCCAGGTAAGGGAGGCGCTAACTAAACTTAAACCTAAGCGTTCGGCGGGACCAGATGGCATCCCACCATTCATTATTAGAGACTGCAGGGATTATTTAACACAACCGCTAGCATACGTATATAATGTATGTTGGGAACAGTCATACTTTCCGGAACGCTGGAAAATTACACGAGTAATACCAGTACCTAAGGGCGAAGCAGGGAGTGAAGTTAGTGGGTATAGGCCGGTGGCGGTGCTGTCGGTACCAGCGAAGGTATTTGAGTCAGTAATCCATCATTGTGTCTTAAAACAGGTTTCAGTAACGTTGTCCGACTCACAGCATGGGTTTAGGCCGGCTCGTAGCACTACTACAAATCTGCTGAATTTTATGGCATATGTGGTTCCTAGCGTGGATTCGGGAGTGCAGGTCGATGCTGCATACTTTGATTTTAAAAAAGCTTTTGATTTGGTCGATAATGACATTTTATTGACAAAGCTTGCGGCAGTCGGATGCACTCCTAAATTGTTGAAATTCTTTGCTGATCATATGAGTAACAGAAAGCAGTATGTAGAATATGCTGGGTACAAATCTGAGCCCTATTTTACGAGGTCAGGCGTAAGTCAGGGCAGTAATTTAGGGCCACTTCAATTTATAATAATGGTAAATGACTTGCCCGAGGTCGTCAGGAATGCCAAGTGCCTGTTGTTTGCTGACGATCTAAAATTGCTGCTAGCTGTGAAAGAGCAAAAGGACTTGGAGCGCTTACAGGAAGACATAGACAGGGTTGTTGAATGGGGAAAGAAGAATAAGTTGGTGTTTAATACGTCAAAGTGTTCGGTAATAACTTTTAGTAGGATGAAAATGCCCAATAAATATGACTATAGAGTGGACGACACGGTATTGAAAAGAACAGAAACGGTGCGGGATTTAGGAGTACGCCTTGACTCGGGCCTGGCATTTCGTAATCACATCGTAAATGTTTGTAAAAAAGCCTACAGAAGCCTAGGTTTTGTCCTAAGAAGAGCAGAGGGTTTTACAAGCATCGCTGCGCTAACTTCTTTGTACAATGCATTGGTAAGAAGCCAGCTCGAATGTAACGCAATCATATGGGCTCCGCATGAAGCTAAATACATTCTCATGCTGGAGCGTATACAAAATAAATTTACTAGGTTTCTGTACCTAAGGTGGTATGGTGTATATCCATTTTATCCATTGATGTATCCAACTTTGTTTGTTATAGGCATGGTGGGATACAATAAATTGGAAACAAGGAGGGACATAGCTCTTGCTACCTATATTTTTAAATTATTACGTGGCAAGACTTCAAACCCAGGTA
Organism: Hydraecia micacea; assembly: GCA_914767645.1. Lineage (NCBI taxonomy): Eukaryota > Metazoa > Arthropoda > Insecta > Lepidoptera > Noctuidae > Hydraecia > Hydraecia micacea. The sequence continues at coordinate 20,653,881 of OU611778.1, forward strand.
TATTAAAAGAAATAAACCTGTGTGTGCCCGACAATTATGTATTGCGTAGGCGACAGCCACGTTTATTGGCGGTACCCAGTAGTAGGACCAATCTACTGAGTAAAGCCCCTATAACGCGCACCTTGCGTGTACTTAATGACGTAGCAGACAGTATAGATCTTTTTACTTGTTCTCTGAGTGAGTTCACAAAAACCACGATGCACAGAATATGTTATTGTAAATAATAAAACTGAAATTATGGCCACACTATTGAATTAGGAAATTCCTGTAATGATAGTGATATTGAGTTAATAAATAAATAATAAATAATAAATTTACACTCCCTCAGAGACAAATTTAAAGAGATTAATATAATGAATGTGCCTTCTCAGTACATTTATGATAATCTTTTGTATGCACACAAAAATATTAATCTGTTTAAAAAAATCAGTGATATCCATAACATAAATACTAGGAACAAACACAGGCTCAAGAAAATAGGTGACTCGTTTAGATGCCAATGTATACGTTTTTATAATAAACTTCCTAGCCACATTCAAGAACTAAGCCTTAATAAATTGCTACGCTGACGACACGCTGGTCCTGGCGCAGGGGAGGTCGCATCAGGCGGCGGCCGACACAATGACACGAGGGGTTGCGATAGTCGTGGAGAGGATCCGGCGGTTGGGTCTCGAGGTGGCATTGCACAAGTCCGGGGCCATGTCTTTTCAGGTTGGGTCTCGAGGTGGCATTGCACAAGTCCGGGGCCATGTCTTTTCATGGGCTCCGGAACGGGCCACCATCGGGATTCCAACTGATGGTAGGAGGGGTTCACATCGGCGTCGAGACAACGATGAAATACCTGGGTCTCGTCCTCGACAGCCGGTGGAACTTCGTCGAACATTTTCGACGTTTGGCCCCCAAACTGGAACGGACCGGGGCCGCCTTCAAGCGGCTCTTGCCCAACCTGAGGGGGCCAAACGCCTCCTGCCGGAGGCTTTACGCGGGGGTCGTGCGGTCCATGGCCCTATATGGGGCCCCGGTGTGGGCGCGTTCACTGCGGCTGCGAGCCGCCCACTACCTGAACGCGCCCCAAAAGGTGGTAGCCGTAAGGCTGATCCGGGGCTACCGCACGATCTCGGGCGAGGCGGCAAGCCTCCTTGCCGGAATGCCGCCATGGGATCTGGAGGCGATAGTCCTCGCGCGCCTGTATGAGTGGCGCGCAGAGGCACTACGCCGGGGGGAAACTCCGCTTCCGCGGCAAATAGCGGCGGAGCGGACGGACCTCCGGCGCGATCTCATGGTGGCATGGAAAGAGCGACTTTCGCAACCCAGCGCAGGGCACGCCACGATAGTGGCGATAAGACCCCTCTTTGAGGAGTGGCTAGAGAGGCGTCACGGCGTTCTCACCTACCGCCTGATACAGGTCCTCACCGGACACTGATGTTTCGGGAGGTTCCTGCACATCATCAGGCGGGAGGAGACGCCCGGGTGTCACCATTGCGAGGATCGCCCAGAGGACACGGTGGAGCATACGGTGGAGGTCTGCCCCGCTTGGGCGGAGCACCGCCGTGTCCTCGTAGAGGCGATCGGCAACGGCGGCGACCTCTCGCGTCCGACCCTGGTTCAAGCCATGGTCCGGGGCGAGAGGGAGTGGGAGGCGGTCACCTCCTTCTGCGAAGCAGTCATGCTAGCGAAGGAGGTGGCGGGACGGCTCAGGGAGAGAGTCGCACGCCTCAGCCGCCGCGGGAGACGCTACGGGCGTCGGGAGCCGCGTGACGACTCCCGGCCACCGTAGGCGCGGGCCTGCGGACGGAGAGTAATGGGTAGCTCTCCGTCCGATCAGGACCAGGCCCGTGCCGGACGGCGCGTATGTGTTCCACGCGCGCCTCAAAGAGATGTCAGCATAAATGAAGGGGCCCGCCAGGGCCGAAGCCTGCCGTAGCGGGTAGCGGGATCGTCCGAAAGGGTTACCGCTGCCCCGGAACATAAAGGGCTAAGGAAGGAACACGGGTGGGTTTTAGTCAGTAAGAGTCTGACACTCCCTTTCGCTCCACCCAGAGCGGGAGGAGTCATTAGATGATTTCCCATCCACAAAAAAAAAAAAAAAAAAAAAGTCTTAATAAATTCAAATCTTTTATAAAGCGAAAACTATGCCAGAAAGCTTATTATACTGTAAAAGACTATATTAAGGACAAAAAGGCTTGGGACTGAGCTGCTCCAATAGGCTTAGACAGTGAATGTTGTTTTTATTTTTTATTTTGCTATTTTACACTTTATTTTTCTAAATATCTATTTACTTAAACAATGACATGTACATTTACTGTATAATAATAATAATAATAACCCCATCGCCGTATCTCTACGTTGACGTCGTGGTGGGGCTTGCGCGCTCCGAACTCTGGGCCTGTGCCGGGAGAGTTTACTCTCCGGAATGGGTCTAAGGTGAGGAGCCAGACCAAGAGAGATACAGAAACCCGCAGGGCAGCATGTGGCGAGCTGTTGGGCAGTAGCGACCCCACGGACCCTATCTCCCGGGAGAAGTCTTGTTCCTCATCTCTGGCTTGCCTTTATTGGCCGGCTGGAGTGAAAAATGACGAGGAACAGAGCTCCCACCTCATTCTTGCCTTTATTGGCCGGCTTGAGTGGAGATTCGCAAGAGCAAATGTGCTCGGAGGAAGGAAGTATTCCAGTAAGATGCTGGTAGGGATCTTGACCGTACTTCCGGGATTGTCCTGATAGCCGTGGAATACCTCTCCACTCCTCATAAGCACCTCAGGACATGTTGCCCCCTTGTCGCTACGTCACTATGTGCTAGCGACCGTTTCCGGGGGCCCATTATTGAGTGTGCAAGTCACCCCCTGCCATTTTTTCCGTGTATAAATAAAACATTGATCAGGCAGGGGTCATAGTTCTTCCATAGTTCTTAGTAACCAGTCCACTTCAGCCACCCAAACCCATAGTCCAACTTTTTATTTTTTCCTATCCTACAATAGTCCTACACCAACCGGGGGTTATCCTTGGGTGCACTTGCATAGTGCATACAGGGATAATCGTCGGACGGTGCCGCATTTCATTAAAATTTCCTAAGGGGCCTCTGCGAGTTGGCTTCGGCCCCTCGTACGCCTTCCAAAGGACCGGGACCCCATGGTCCCGAGATATATAAATTCAAAAATAATAATAATAATAATAATTTATTTCAGATTCATCCTACGACTACATCCATATTTGTTAGTACAATTGCGAGCTTAAAAACTAGTGTTAGTAATAATTATAATTATAATTATTATATTATTTTAATTATTGTGAATGTGAGGACTATGTGGGTCATTGTTTCCGTTTTAATCATGGTTTGGCAGTTTGAGTAGTTTATGCGGCATACCCAAATGTCCTGTCTTTGGTATTGTTCGTCAAATCGTTGAGCTCCTTAAGTTCTAAGTTGAGCTGCACGGTTACTGACAAATGCGTGCACTGACTGGACAGGTCCGCTCAATCTGTGTGGTTCTTTCCTCAAAAGACCATTTCAGACACCAATCTACATGTTCTTCACATGATCTGACCAAGATTTTGTCTGGACTTTAAAAGAGACTGTGACCTCTGAGTTTGTTTCGGCGTTTCTTCTCAGAGTAGTCAGATAGGAAACGCCGACGTCATCAAGCTTAAAAAAAATATTATTGACGTGTAAAAGTGTTTGTAACTGCACGGTTACTGACAAATGCGTGCACTGACTGGACAGGTCCGCTCAATCTGTGTGGTTCTTTCCTCAAAAGACCATTTCAGACACCAATCTACATGTTCTTCACATGATCTGACCAAGATTTTGTCTGGACTTTAAAAGAGACTGTGACCTCTGAGTTTGTTTCGGCGTTTCTTCTCAGAGTAGTCAGATAGGAAACGCCGACGTCATCAAGCTTAAAAAAAATATTATTGACGTGTAAAAGTGTTTGTAAAAACCTACTTACAGAAAATAAATAATTTATTATTTACTAAAAAAAGGAAATCAAATCAAATCAAATCATTTATTTCAATTAAACCATGTACAGGCACTTTTGAATTGTCAAAATTAAATAGTCAGTCAGTTAGTCAGAAAGTTGAAGCTAATTGCCCATTCCAAAACGTAGATCTCTATGGAGAAGAACGGGCAAGAAACTCCATGGACACTCTTTTAAATCAAGATATTACAAAATCCTGTGTACATTATTCTTGATGCTTCTATATGTGAGAACAATGTAAAAAAAAAAAAACACAAGTGAAGAAACAATTCAAAATATAAGATTAAAAATAAGCCTTGGCAGTTAAGAGATGACCAGTCTCAACTGACGGCGCCCGTTCACGAACATGACGCGTGGATCAGCACCGTCCAGCTCAACCATTTTGTAGGGAACCGAACGATCCAACACACGCGCCACCATCAGTGAGACATTTAAGTGAGCATGACACATTCTCAACTGCCATGCTCTTTCAAGTCAACATCAAAAAATCATAATAAACGGATCCATGGTTCTTACATTTACAAAATTGAAAAAAAAATGCATCTAAATTATACATAACTATAAATTGCAATTTATTTAAAAGATGATTAAAATTGTTTACTACCAAACAGCAAAAGGTGTTTAGTATTTATGTATTAAACAAATTAAACTTGATTGAATAAAAAATAAAAATTAACATTGAGATAGTAATGTCAGAAACACAAAAAAAAAAAAAAAAAAAAAAAAAAAAAAAAAAGAGAAAAAGGGAAGCACCTCTTCCAAATATTGAAAATTTTAACTAGTGAGCCCAGGTGCCTGTGGAGCAGGACCAGCATTTAGCCAAGCATTTTTATCTACAATATAATCATCCAACTTATAATATGCTTGTCTACATAGTGTGCGTTTAATGCATGTTTTAAATTTCTTCTCATTTAGTTGAAGAATATCGAGTGGTATTTTATTATAACATTTTACACAGTAACCCATAAAAGAAGTTTTTACTTTAGACAATCTGAAACGCGGTTGATCTAATTTGTTCCTATTTCTAGTGTTAAAATTATGCCTGTCACTTATCTTATTAAAAAGATGTAGATTTTTTCGAACGTACATAATGTTTTCATATATATATTGACAAGGAACCGTCATGATGTTAATTTTTTTGAACAGTTCCCTTAGAGATTCGCGTCTGCTGAGCTTGTAGATGGCTCTGACAGCCCTCTTTTGCAGAATGAAGATAGTATCAATATCTGCCGCCCGTCCCCACAACAAAATACCGTAAGACATGATGCTATGAAAGTAACTAAAATAGACCAGTCTCGCGGTATCCACGTCTGTTAATTGGCGGATTTTCCAAACAGCGTAAGCGGCTGAACTTAGCCGCCCTGCAAGTGATGTTAAGTGCGGACCCCACTGCAGCTTTGAGTCAAGCGTGATCCCCAGGAAAACCGTATTTTCGACGAATTCAAGTATCTCCTTATTCAATACAACGTGACATTCACTACTTCTAACATTCGGTAAAGCGAATCTAATGCATTTAGTTTTTTTCTCATTTAATACCAAATTATTTACAGTAAACCAATTATGGATCAAAAGCATAGCATTATTTACGTCGTCAAGCTCCTGTGCACGTCTGCTTACTTTAAAAATCAGAGATGTGTCATCAGCAAATAACACCATATGTGATCGGTTTAACAGTAAATGAGGTAAATCATTTATGTATACTAAAAATAGGAATGGCCCCAATATTGAGCCCTGCGGTACACCCATTTTGACTTTTAAACCCGATGAATTCACACCGTTAATTTGAACTTGCTGAAATCTATCATTTAAATATGATTTTATTAAACTAAGAGCAAGTTTACCTAATCCGTAATATTCAAGTTTCAAGAGCAGTGTATCGTAATTCACGCAATCAAATGCCTTGGATAAGTCGCAAAAAATGCCTATTGCATCTTGTGCCTCTTCCCATGCGTTAAAGATGTGTTTTAATAAGGTGACACCGGCGTCGGTTGTACAACGTCCTTTGGTGAAACCATACTGTTGATCGTGTAGGATGTTATTACGATTAAAATGATTGAGCATTTGATTTAACATTACTTTTTCAAACACCTTGCTGAAAACTGGCAATACCGATACGGGTCTATAATTGTTAGTGTCTTTGCTGTCCCCAGATTTGAAAAGTGGAATAACTTTACTGAACTTCATTAAATCCGGGAAAACCCCTTGATCTACACACAAATTAAATATTAAAGCTAAATATGGTGCAACTGTCTCAATAATGGATTGACAAACTTTAGTAGACATGCCCCACAGATCCTCGGTAATTTTGATCTTAAGTTGCTTAAATGCCTTTATAATGATTATTGGGTTTATATGTTTAAATTTAAATTCCACAGGACAGGCTGAGACATTCGCTCTTAATAATTCAATAGCTAGTTCGGGCGAGGAATTTAAAGTTTCTGTAGTTTTAATTGGGATATTGGTAAAGAAAGTTGCAAATTCCTGAGCAACATCGATGTTATTGCTAATGAGACCGCGGGAAGTGTCCAGTGTGTAATCAGTATTATGTTTTTTGTTCCTGTTCGTTTCATTGTTAATAATTTTCCAAACTGTCTTTATTTTATTGTCTGCTGATTTAACCTTGTTACTAATGAAAGAAACTTTAGCTGCTTTGCAGACAGTTTTAAAAGTTTTAGAATAAGTAGCAACATACTTATTAAAAGTATCCGTGTTAATATACGGCTTAAGGCCATACAGTTCAAATAATCTTTCCCTACTTTTCCTGATTCCTTTAGTTGCCCAGTCACTGAATAAAAACTTAGGGCAAATAGTTTTAGATTTCTTCTTAAAGGAATTATTAAACTCTGTTTGCACTAATGTAAAGAATTGTTCATACAAAATATTACCATTTGTCACACTTGGGCCCTGAGCACTTAACTTGCTTATTAAAGTGGCATTAAACTTATTCAAATTACCCAGTGTTATTGGTCTAGTTTGAATCTGCACTTTTTGTATTGGTGTGTTGGACTCAAAAGAAACGGTTTGACCACTGTGATCAGAAGGTAGATAATTTACAATGGCTTTATCTAAATATTCGCAGGAACAAAAAACATTATCAATACATGTAGCAGTAGCCGTAGTTATTCGCGTTGGTTCCATAAACACATTTAACAGATTGAATGATTTAAAGAGGCTTAACAATCTACTGGAATTTGAATTATTTCCCAAAATATTAATATTAAAGTCACCACAAATAATTACTGATTTATTACCATTTGCAAGTTTTCCCAAGACATCTTCCATTACCGACTCAAATATAGAATAGTTTTGATAGTTTGGAGGTCTGTAAACACACACTATTAAATGCTTATCTAGCTCAACACAGGACAGTTCGATGCTGTGTTCCACCGATAGTTCCACTATGTCTTTACGAGTCTTATATTTTACACAATTTTTAATTAAGATTAATGAACTACCACGCAGCATGGATTTTCGGTTAAAGCAACTGCCTACACTATAGTTCTCATAATTAATCAGCATTTCATAATCTTTCAACCAGTGTTCAGTAATACAAATAATATCAAACATTGTTTTTTCTAAAAACAATTCAATTTCTAATAATTTGGAAGAAAAACCTTGAATATTTTGATGAAATACTTTCAAGGAATTCTGCTTAGCCCCTTTTTTGCAATTAACTAATTGAGTGCTAGAAGATACCTTGTTGGAGGTGAGATTAATATTGTTATTGGTAACTTCTGTTGTCTTACTGACTAGTTTAAATTATTGTGGCTTATCACCTTCATATTAGTATTATTACTAATTTTTGTGGTGCTAATTACATCAGACTTCGACATACTACTTATGTCTGAGTTAATAATAAAAGCTAATAGCCATGCTATTTGACGTCTAAAACTAATAGGCAGATACGCTGTATCCCTAGTCGATTTTAACTTCTCAACAAAAGTGTTGGTGTCAAAAAATATAAGTTTGTCACTATAGTGATTAACTAATAAATGCATATGGTTATTTAGCATATGTATATAATGATTTTGCCTACTTGATAAGTGCTCAAAGTATGGGAAAGCACACAATATTATTTTCTGACAATTAATCTTTAATATTTCAGTGACACTGTCAGTGATGTCATCTATTTTTACATTTGCACTATTACCTACAAATACAGAAATTATGGCATTTGGATTATGTTTATTGCAGCTTATTGATGACATTATCTCCTTGTAGGATTTCCTAGGCATACAATAATTAACAGCAGATTGACTCAGGTTGTTACTCAATAATTTACCTAACCCTCTCCCTAAACTATCTGAAAACATAACAGAACAATAACAAACATTACTAGAAGAAGAAGAAGTTACAACACAAGTCTCTGTCTGAGGTACTTGAGCTGCACCTTGAACAACCTGCGGTGTATCTTGATTGGGGATACAGTCCTGAGCTCCTCCAGACTGGGACGGGTCCTCCGTTGCCTCAGGTTGGATAGCCACAAGGTTGGAATCCCTTTGACAAGAACATTGATGTGTGCTCAGAGTCATCGGGTCCCGTCTACCTGCCTCATCATTACACATTTCCACCAACTCGTTTGTAGCCAGAATGTGTTCCTTTATTTGTTTTTGAGAGCTCACATACTTAATATAATGTAAATGTAGTGACTCTTCAAGTACCTCTATCTCAGACTGTAATCGCTGAGTGTCAATATGATAAATGTTTTTACTGTCTTCTAATTTAATTTCATAGTTTTTTAATTTATTTATAAGAAAAACACGTTCTTTCCTTAATTTAATATTATTGGAATTGTGTTTCTGCTGTTTCCTAAATTTATTGCATTTATTTATGATTTTATTTAGTTTTGCATACTTTTTAATTTTATTTTGACTTACTTTATAAGTATTATTATTATATTTCAATATAGAATCTTCAGTAAGATCTATTGTAATTAAGGAATGAGGGTTAAGGTTAAGGGGGAGGGAAAAGACCCAATATCGAGTCTTGTGGAATACCTTTTTACTTTTGAACCGAGTGAATTGACTCCATTTATCTTATTGCTTGTCCGCAGGCGTGTTATAACGGACCGGGCGCGTCGTGGACGTGGGGCGCGCGGTCGGGCGGCGCGGAGGCGGGCGCGCGCGCGCTCGGCCGCTCGGCGTCCGCGACGCTGCGCGCGGCGCCGCCCGACCTCAACGTGGACGCCATCAAGGAGAAGCTGCTGGACCAGCGCATCCCTGAGAGCTGCGTGTAGTGGCCCACGCAGAGCCACGCGCGCACGACCCGCCGCTACCTGACCGACGTCGCGCGCTAAACTAAACTAGAGACGTTTCAATGAAAATTCTAAATGTGACATTCCGCTCAGTGTACATCAGGAAAAAGTACATATAGGTAGGCAGGTCCCGACGTTCCCAATAACTGGAGCCACTGGAATCTTTATGTTAGTGAAACCTTCGCGCGTCTTGGTCCAGCGGAGCGCACACGGCGGCACAATCCGCGCGAGTGTGTGACAATGTGCGGCGCGTGTGGGCTCGTGTGCGTCCGGTGAGTCTGGTGCGGCGGGGCGGCTCGTACTGACGTTGTGAACTGAGCATCGCCGTGTACATGTTGTAGCTAGAGTTATTTCCTCGATGTCATCTTTGCCGTCATTATGTGGTGATGGGTTGTGATACCCAATGGTTTCCTTCAGCGCTTGGAATGTCCGATGTCAATGTAATCATTCGTTAAGTTTATTAAAAGATCAGAAAATGATAATGCAATGTTTCGACGTTATTACCACGGCGGGTACACTACATAAATACGACAAAAAATATTCCGTCTGTCACAAATACGAATTTCAAAATACCGATTTTCGTAATTCCGAATGGTTCAAAATTCCTAATATAACTCCGATTTATCATTCATCCTATTTTTATAATTCCAAAATTTTAATATTCCTAACGTTTATAAATAGGTACTATTCTCAAAATACTGAGTTTGAATAGAATAACAAAAAGTCCGACTTAATGATAATTCGAAACATCAAAAATACGAATTCCGATTATTAAAATACTTACCGATTAATTAGAATTCCGAAACAAAAACGCCTTGTGAAACTCAATAGTAAGACAAACACTAATTGCTCGTCGGAGAGAAGTAAAATATGTGTGTAGTATGTTTAGTATGACGAGGTAGGATTAAAAGTAACCCAAATGATTCACACGAATAGAGGGTATCTGGTGCTCGGCGGCCGCTCTGCCGCGGCACGCTCGCTTCTCTCGCTCGCCTTCGCGCTTTAGTGGTCATAGTTCTAACCTAACCCACTGTTCTAACCTCACCCAAAGGATTCAATAACAGTAGATGACTGTAGATGGTACCCGACGCAGGTATACCTATATAATGTGTTTGTTGGTGGGTTAACCAAACATTAAAGTCTGTCAAAGCAAATGCAAAATGTAAGTATGCAGAAAAATATCAACGGGTATGAATCTAAATAAAAATGCAAGTTGCTCGACTCAAATCACGTCTATTCGAACACTAATTAAATTATGATGTACAAAAATGCATAAACTAGGCTCCTCCGTACGTCAATGCACTCCCAAATGTAGGTCGCGATTAAAGTGCAAATATGCAAACCTACTAACTAACTTATTACATCAAAAATACATATTTCAAAACCATGTACAGTCAACAAAAGAGATAAGTATGCAGGATCGTCGGATATAGTTGAAGTTTAGTAAGAAACCGATGGAAGTTGTCGACTGAAATTTAATTTGATAAATGAGCTGTTTATTTTCTATTAATAAAAAACAATTACAACCCATAGAAAAAACAATGTAAACAACTGCAGAGCAGTAATAAACGTAAAATAATGTGTCAATGAATAATACGTGTAAATGTAAGCTAAAATCTATAAACAGAATGGCACTCTTAATTATGTCACTCAGTGTCAAATTTCACTTAACTAGAGGATTAAACCTTATCACCGTGTTCACTTCACTATATACTTTTGATTCCCGTTTGTTGACCTTGCTGTACCCGTCCACGATATAATCTTTTTCTTCTCGTCTTCCTCTGCTTCTCGCATCTTGAGGGCCCTCCCCCTGTCTTTTGGTTGTCATATTGGGTTATGTAATGTAAGTCACTTGTAAATTGCTTCCATTCTTCTTGTACGCTGATAAGGTTTCATCCCAATCACATTCTGATAGCCAGACGCCTTGAAACATCAGTTTTTCTTTTATTTTACTGTCAAACGTCTAAGCCAGCCGAGTGGGTCTAAGATTTTTTATATTTCGGACAGTAGCTTTCTTTTGGTCAGTTGTTTATTATTGCCGGATTTTATTTTGTTTGTGAATGTACCTAAATGTGTGTGTGTAGGATTCCACTGACCACTGTACACCCAGGGCTTTTGTAGTTCCGTCGTTTGTAAAGTGCATGGTAGTCTGGTTAAGATCTGATGATGATAAGCTTTCGATCAAGGTCGAGTCGTTGCTTGACCACTTCCGTAGAGTTAGACCAGCTCCTCTCAGCATGTTGATGAGTTGTTTTTGAATTTCTTGGGCGCGCTCGGTGGAATTGCTGCTACTTAGTACGTCATCAACATACATCTCGTTTGTAATGACGTCTGCTGCTAAGGGATATTTCTCAGCGTCATCATTCGCTAGCTGCTTTAGTGTTCGAAGTGCTAGAAATGGTGCCGCCTTAGTACCATAAGTCACTGTGCATAACTGGTACTCCTTTAATAGACCTTGGTTTGGTTCTCTCTACATTATCTTCTGCAAATGTTGATCTTCTTCATGTACTACAATCATACGATACATCTTCTCACAGTCTGCTGTAGACACATACTTGTATAGCCGCCATCCCAGTAGTAGTGTCAATAGGTCTTGATGAAGCTCAGGACGACACTCCATCAAGTCGTTCAAGCTGTAACCAGTGTCAGCCTTCTGCGAGGCGTTGAAAACCACTCTGAGTTTCGTAGTCACTGAGTCCACATAATAATATGAATACATTTTGGTCAAGTAGGTAATGAACTTTTGAATTAAACAGCAGATTTTTTTTCGTGATTTCGAAGTTGGACCGAGAGTGAAAGCTGTTCAGTTCGATGGTCTAAAGCACCTCTTAAAGTTTATTGGGTTAATTTTGAAACACTAGGGATATGGAGAAGACGAAAACAAAAAAAAAACACACATATATTAATTTCATTTTTCATTTCATTTCATTTATTTATTTTGTGAACATAGGTGATTACAGGTGTTTTTAATATAAATATAAAGTGCACAAACCATGTTCCGCCGATAGGCATACAAAATCCGAGTTAAAGTTATTGTACACTTATTTAAAAAATTAAAACAAAAAAAAAATTCATGCAGTAGTTATAAAGGAATTAACAATGTCAAAAAAAAAAAAAACATGTTATTAGGCATGTCAAGTTGTAAAAAATGTCATAGGAGAATGTCACGAAACAGAAAAAAAAAAATACATAATGTCAATAGATATCAAAACACAGATATTGTTTATACATTCTAAAAAATTAAAAAATCTTCAAAATTTGTCATCCATATACTCCTTGACTGAATAATATACCTTGTCATTTAGTAGCTTAAAGAGCTCGCTTTTGAATTCTTTATTATTCTTACAATTTCTAATATGACAAGGTAGTTTGTTGTACAGTTTTGGTGCCATTGCATAGAGACTTTTGTAGGCAAAAGCAGTTCTGGTGATTATTGTTTTCAAGTTATCTGAGCGACGTTGACTTTCTACATGACTAAACAAGTGTATATTGGTTTTTACAAACAACAGAACCTCATAGATATACAGTGAAGGTACTGTAAGAATATTTAAATCCCTAAAGTGTGGCTTACATGTATCTGTTGTTCGTAATTTACAGATGGCTCGGATGCATCTTTTTTGTGCCAAAAGCACGGAGGATATATTTGAAGCATTACCCCAGAATATAAGTCCATACCTCAATGTGGAGGCTACATAACCGTGGTATGCCGTTAAGAGGGCTGTTTTGTTTGCTATTTTACCTAGCATATATAGGGCATAAGAGAATCGGTAAAGTTTCAAACAAACACTATCAATTTGAGTTTTCCATGACATATCATAGTCAATGTGCAATCCTAAAAACTTTGTAGTGTTTGTTTCTAGTACCGCGTCTCCTTTGTACCTAATTTGGTATTGTGTTTGTTTTTTTTGTCGAAGTTTAAAGTCCATTATTTTGGTTAATAACAAAGTATACGTTTTTAAACATTAAACGTTAGTTATAGATTTGAATTTATATGCGTACCTAACTGAATATTATACTAATTGAATCAGAATCCTAATTTTAGCAGTTTATTCGAACTATTATTAACTGGGTTGTGGAGGTCAGATAGGCAGCCGCTCCTTGTAAAATACTGGTATTCAGCTGCACCCGGTTAGACTGGAAGCCTACCCCAAAATAGTTGGGAAAAGGCTAGGCAGATGATGATGATTCGAACTATTGATAAATCGGAATGTCGTTTTTCGGCCCGACAACCCATTGAGCATTTATTTTGATTCTTCGAATCGGAAAACAAACAAATCGCATTTGCGACTTTGGGTAAAATAAATTTCGTGATTTTTAATAATAGACATTATAATTCTTAGGTATTATGAAATTCGGAGTTTGGAAAATCGGAACATCAAAATTCGGAATAAAATATTTTGGAGTATTTGGGTGTGCCCTATCACGGCTTCGGGTTTGGTTCCGCGTCACACAACAGGATCTTACACTATTTGTTATATAAAATATACTTGTGCAGTTAAAATGATAAACGCGGAATATTTCGGAAGTTATTTAACTTTATTATTGTATTATTCCAGAATCTCATTTCGCTTAATGGTTGAACTTTTTCTTTTGTACGTTTCATAAAAGTTGTAACATTATTATAGTTTCGTAATAGTTAGTTATATTCGCGGTTGAATCTGATATTCTGAGCATCTCTCCAGGGAGTTCTGTAATCTGAATAGTGAAATCGATAATTTTATTTGGTATTGTAATTGTACATAGTAGTGTTTAAGCGACTGAGTCTTTGCCACTTTTTTACATGTCTACGAAATTAGATAATAAATTTACCAGTTAATAAGTACGATAGGTAAATCTATTCATCGTTATCTGTATAAAATCTGATTTTATGTAAATAATGTTTGTACTCGCTCTTAAGGTTTTACCGTGTCGCGTGTCTCGTGGCCCCATGACGTCATGCCTCTGTACAGGGTCACCGCGTGACGTCACGCCTCACTCCGATCATTACGACATACATTCCAATGAATTCGACATAATATTACAACAACACGAGTTGGACTCTTTGTCACTGGTTGATGCGACTACTGCCATACCTTGTGTTATAATTTGATCACACCTGTGTATCATCACCATCAGTCATCACCGTGTGCTTTACATTTTCGTTAAACAAATTATTTAACTATAATACAAATTATCCAACCCAGATTACCTACATAAAATACTTACATAAACTAGCAGAATTTACTTTAGTTTAATAAACAGGAAATCTGAAATAAGTTCTTCCTAATAAGCAACGGTCGTACAGTTTCCAAACTTAGCAGAAAGCTCGCTCTGTGTCTGTATAATGCAGACATAGTATGTGCCATGAGATCCCTTCTTTTCGCATAATGTTCTTTTGCCTAATATACTTTGGCATAACTATTTTGGCATAATTTGTTTTGGCATAATAATACTTTGCAATTTTTTTTTGGCATAGGTACAGTATGTTTGCATAATTTTATTATCTTTAAGGCTAATTTGTTTTGGCATAAATTTAATTCGCATAATACTAAACGACATCAGGGGCACCCCGAGGTTCGGTTTGGTTAGGTTCCTTTAAACCCTGCAGACAGAAATAGAAGCCCCGCGCAGCGGGGCTCCGTTGACTTGACGTCGTTAGAAATAAAACGAGTAAGTATGCTAAATTTATGCTTTAGAATGTTATGCTTAATCATTATTATGATTAGAGAAATTATGCTTAAAAAATTATGCGTAGACCTACGCATAATTTTAAGCTGTAAGCTGTTATGCGAAAATATAATTAGGAGAAACAAAAGTATACCAAGTTACATTAGGTCTTAAAATTTTATGCAAATGGATTGGGAACCATGTGCCATGTAGTCTTGCGCCGACATCATACGATTCTATCGCGAACGAGACCTTTCGTCCCACACGCCGCAGTCGTGCCGGCGTCGTGCCGGCGTCGTGTCGGCGTCGTGTCGTCATGTGTTGTCACTTCGCGTCGTCGCGACGCTCACGCTATCCTAATTGTTATTTGATGACAACAAAATTAGCGTTTCGTTATCCGTAGTTTAAAACGCGCGGATACAGCGACACTAATTAGCTATCACGCGTCATTAATCACACGTTGTTACGTTTTGCGTTGTTGCATTTACTGAACGTACAACATTCTGTCTTCAATATGCTGTCGCCTAAAACTGTAAATACAGACGTGTCACGTCTAGACTCTATGATCCCATAAGTTTGAGTTGCTTAAAGACCCCCTGGCCCCTACCATATTCTTCCCCTTCTGAACTAGCTCGAGCTCGAGCTTCAGTACAGTAGCTGTGACAGTAGATACCTGCAGTTTGTAATGTTGTATGTAAATAATTGTGTGTATAAAATTAATTACCTCTCACTATTTTTCTCAAGAGCATGAATATGTGAGCATATCTTAAATTGACATATCATTATTCCGAAGTCGAACATAATTGATATTAAAAACACTTTTCTTTTCCTTGTAAAATTGTTTAATATAAGTTTGTACGCATATCAGTGTTTGACGAGAATGTGAGCACCAGCCAACAATACATACATATGTACGGGTATGTACGGAGCTGCGCAAGCGCCCACAACGGAACGTATCAGTGTAATATCAGTAACTATAGTTATCAAGCTGTCGCGTTCAGTTACAACAGACTGACATCCTCAACTTGTAGATAGTAATCACTAGGTAATTTATTTATAAGTAACGAGGCGCGGCCACACCGCGGGCGGCGCGGCCCGCGCGCGCTCTGGCCCCGCACTCACACGTGATTTGTTATTATAAAGGTTAAAAACAACTCAAAGAGTTCGCCCTACTGTTGACATTATTTATTTTGAACGAGATTAAAGGTTGTCTTGGAAGTAATATTGTTTTTCATTAGCACTCCTATTCCGTCAGCATTTGAAATGATAATCATAACTCTAATTATTGCACCAAAAGGGCTTCGGTAGCAGATACATATCGAACTGTAGCGAACTTTCTGAGTTTCATAAATCGATCCCCAGGAACATTGTTAATTAATTTTTTTCGTGTAACATAATTTTATTATCACTTCTGTATTTCCCCAATGCGGTAGGCCAAGAGCCAAGCGTCAAGAGCCAAGCGTCAAGAGCCAAGCGTCAAGAGCCAAGCGTCAAGAGCCAAGCGTCAAGAGCCAAGCGTCAAGAGCCAACGTCAAGAGCCAAGCGTCAAGAGCCAAGCGTCAAGAGCCAAGCGTCAAGAGCCAAGCGTCAAGAGCCAACGTCAAGAGCCAAGCGTCAAGAGCCAAGCGTCAAGAGCCAAGCGTCAAGAGCCAAGCGTCAAGAGCCAACGTCAAGAGCCAAGCGTCAAGAGCCAAGCGTCAAGCGCCAAGCGTCAAGGTACAGTCTGCCCACGCCACATTGCGCCAGTCACGTTGAAGTCACGTCTTTAATACGGAGCGAACCTCTTGCCATTAACCGGTCACAACTGGGTACAGACTCAGGGTTGCTACTAAAAATATCCTTACAGAAAAAGGAAAAGCCTATACACACTGCTCGCCCTGGGCTGCTGGGCATCCAACCCAGGCCACCACCGATAATATGTTATGTTGTTCGTAATTAGAAACATTATTTATGTTTATTTTATACGAAGCAGTAATTTCATAGCTGAATTTCATACGGTGAATGAGAAACCTTGCTCATAAACTTGTGGTAAATATTCTCAGCGCCGTCTAGCGACACCCGTGGGCACTAGTAGTATATAGAGACTGAACTCCCCTCTCGCATCACTGCCCTATGTACTAAGTAGGAACGTTCCCAATCACGCCGCTAGATGGAGCTAGTGACCCACTGACCAAAAACATTGCAAGTGGGTAATTTTGATTCAACTTCTATGGTTCTCGTAGGTACTTAGAGGTTTTGACTTCTCAAATAAAACCGAGTGACAAATTACTAGGTATACACTATGATTTGTTTATTGGCCTCAGTTCAGTTAGCATGAAGTTTTTGGTAAATCATTAGTATATTTTTGTGAGTAATTAATCGTCCAGTGTACATTAGTAAGGCTGCGTGGTTAGTAAGTATTAGCGGGCCAGGTACTTAGATAGGTTAGTACCTACAGGTGATGTTTTGATGAACTTACTCTGCAGTCTTGTGTCAGTTTTATCCGCAGTGTGTCGGTAAGCCGCTGGTAGTTCAGCGAGGAGCTGCGAGCTCGGACACGTGTCATTGTTCCAAGGATTAATGTCGCCTAGTTGTAAAGTGTACGACTTGCTCGTACAATACAGTAGGTACTGCAATTTGTCTAAAATACTGAGAAGTATAGCCGAATTGACTGAGACGCATAGAATTATAAAGTAAATGCTAGATGCAGAGTAGGTAGGTATACTCTCAAATGCAAAAAAAAAACCTCTAGTCCTTATTAGGTGCCGTTATAGTTTTGGCTCGTTGGCTAGTACAACATTGGCTTCGACGTAGCACATAGATATCCGTGACGTAGCACATAGATATCCGTGACGTAGCACATAGATATCCGTGACGTAGCACATAGATATCCGTGACGTAGCACGTAGCACACTCAAACTAGGTACAAGGGGTGAAGCAGCGTGGTGGCGCGTGGCGCAATTGCTGCATGAGTGGTTGTGTGCTCCAGTGTTGTCTCAGTTCTGATGGCCCAGCCATAGACTAAACAAAAATGAAATATTACTAGATATTATTTTTGTAGGATCATAAATCATTAATCCCTAATTAGTTGTATCATGTTATTCTTATTTTTACTTATTACAATTTACCTGCCCCAGACAATACATCAACGCACTTCGGCGAGTGGCGAGCTGCATTGATCTTCCTAAAACACTCATCTAAACCTATAAGCATACATAACACAACTTACTTCAAACATACCGCAATCTTTATCGGTTAGAAGTTAGAACACTGCGTTGAACGATTTGCAATAAATCAGTAAAATCATCGCAGTCCCCGCATCAAACTGTGATAACAAAATAGCCATCAGACATCAGACATCAGGCGTCAGGCATCAGGCGTCAGGCGATACAAACAGGAAATATTTCCACAAAGCGTCGTCGATCACAAACAAGCCGTAATCAATAGTCGTAACTCGTACCTACCACGCTCACGCGACATACCTACAGTTTGTGTATCAACGCGTTTAGATTGACTACCTCGTTAGTGACCTAAAGTGTCTTAAAATCATTGTTTGCGGCCACGATTTTGTTTACGACTTGATCAGTAGGTAGATGGAAACAGCTGTTACACTAAATAAAATAGTTTTTTTGTTTAGCTTCGGCCGCTATTTCTACTAATCTCAAAAAAAATTATCTCAATTCTTAGATTCAGAATCGGTTTGTGACAATTAAAATAAAATAAAACACCGACGGTTCTGACTGCGACCTGCCGTGACCATAGTACGCTCACGGCGGCCAGATCCATCGGGATTTACTTTTAGGTAACTGCCTTACAACAACATATTGCCGCACGGCGTGTGGTGTTAAAGAGAATCGGTCCAAGCCATAGATAGGTATATGAACATTTCTATGGTCTAAGCCGATTGACTGGTCAGTTGTGATATCAGTAGGCAGGTGAAATCGCCGAGGAAAGTTTATGAAGTTGTGAAAGGACACCCAGTAATAGTAAATGAGTCCTGCTAAATATAGTAGATTATATCAACTACAAACACGCTCATTTTTACAAGCTTTTATTTAACTTGCAATGTTTTTTATGTATGTATGTTCGGGTCAATCGGGTCGAATCTTGCAACTGAATTTTAAAGCAGTTATCCTCAACCTTTAGAGCCTGTCCTGTCCAGATGACGCGTTTTACGCGCGAGTCCACTCGCGCGTTGACACTCGCGCGTATCCGAGATACTAGAGCTACATATATCCCGTCCAGATGCCTACGCGCGTTTCCTCATTCGCGCGTAAAACGCGTGCAATGAGCGAGACTCTCGACTCGCCTTTAGATGAAATATTGGATAGGTACACGTTTAGTTTGGATGACAATGCATGGTTAGCTAAGTGACGTCATTCTTAATCCAATATGGCGGACGGCCCAAGATGGCGGATTGTTACAGCTTGCTTACTCTTCAAGCTATCAGTGATACTTCGCGGTAAACTGTTGAAAAATATGGACATAATGCAATATTACTATTATGTAGCCCTAACCTAAGCAAATAGATATTATACTTAATAAATAAATCCAAAAATCCTAATACTTACTTAATCCTTTTAATTGAACGGATCTGTCAGGAATATTTATGCAATAGTTGAATAGAATCTATGCAGTAGGTGGTGGTGAAGGGCAGGCGTTTTGGGTCACTGTCTTTTGTAATTTTGACATTCGAAAAGTGCTGATTCTCAGCTCAATTTGAATAAATGACTTTTGATTTTGTATCGCCAATCCGGTATACATAAATATAGACAAAATCAAAACTATTGAATATTTTTGAAAAAACTATTCTATGCTTAAACATCCTGACATTAATAAAGAGCCATCTGAGAGCCTTCCATCTGGGCTAGCGTTACCGTGGCCGACTTGGATATCCCTAAATAGACTACAGATCCAAGTCAGTCGTAGCAAAGTCTTCTCCATAGGAAACGACCAATTGGAACCGTGCACCGAGCTTCTGACGGTTCATAAGTGCCCATGTTGGATTATGTGAAATAAAAATACTTATTTTGATTGATTGAAAGATAATTTCCGACGGGTACTTTTGTGGACGACTTATGGCGGTTTAGGACGTGTATGCGGCGTCTCTCCTCAGACAATGGCACGCCTTCCGTCATCTTGCGCCGCATCTCCTGCCACCTGTCCACTTCAGGATCTTATGACTGCATCTGAATTTTGGCTAAACACAATACTTGAATTTTCACAACATATTTCTTATTTTCCATCGACACGCTAAGAGGAACTTGTTTGATCGATCGCCGTGAAAGTTGACATTGTATTTACGAACGTATTTCATGTAGATTTATTTAAAGGATTTTTTATTCCGTCCTTCACGCGGGCGATGCCGCGTGTAAAAGCTAGTAGGTGTACCAAAGTTACTTTATGCACAAGTATTTTCATACCTAGTGTTGTATAAAATCAATTATTTTCTAACTGAACAGACAGCTGTGCTGCTCGGGAGTTTGTTCCGCCATTTCTTCTTCCCAGCGAAAGCACTAGGAAGTGGTGAAGGGCGGGCGTTTTGGGGGACTGTCTTATGTAATTTTGACGTTCGAAAAGTGCTGATTCTCAGCCTAGTTTGAATAAATGACTTTTGATTTTGAAAAAAAAATAATAATAAAAAAATACTGTACAAAAGCAGACTTACCTAATGCCTGAGGCATTTTCTTCCAGTCAACCTTAGGGTGAAGCCGAGACAAAACATGGCAGGTGCAACATACGGGATAAATAGCTAGGAAATGACTACGAAATACAATAATAAATACTAATACATAGTTACATCACACTAATACTTATAACGAGTATTAAAAAAAAAAACATGCCTTGTTGGGTATCAAATGAAAGGGCTTAATTAGCACATTTCAAAAATATTACTGAAATGAACCCCAAAATAATTATATAGTAAATAAGTAGGTAATTTTTTATCCCGATTTTCCCACGGGATCGACACTTACGCGGGTGAAACCGCGGGGCGCAGCAGCTAGTATCATACAAACAAAATAAGCTGTCAGGAGAATTACATCTGTAGCACACTTTCGAAACTGCTTGTTTATAAACATGGTTGCTTCATCCACGCGAGTGAGCACTGAGCAGTGAGCACTGACGGTGACGCGTGACGCAGCGCAGGCGCACAGCACGGTGACATCAGTCACGAGAACATAGCAGTCGCGCGCACGATGACAAAACAACTGGACAAACTACGCACTAGTTATAATGTGGTAACATCATTACAAGTGCATAGTTATTAGTTTGGCTAGTTTTAAACAACTGTCAGCGTATGAATGTCGCTCCTTCTTACAGAGTACATAAGAGAGAAATAAATTGTTTCAGAGAATTCATTGAATCTATGTAACTGTTCATGCATATTGCAGCTGCCGCCGCGCCGCCCGCGCCGCCGCCGCCGCCGCCGCGCCGCCGCGCTGGCGCGACTCTAACCGTTGCATTGTCATGTCATAGTTGCAAAAATGATCAGTTTCTCACATAAATCGTATGTGTTGTAAGTTTTCTGTTAGCCGAAGACATAAAGTAAAAAAGTAAATCATTGAAATATTTATATTTCCTTTAACATTTATAATAGACATACACGACAAACACATTATTGATAAGTAGGAACTTAAACATAGTGTTGCTAATATTTTATTAAACTATTTGGATATGGATCGAACGAACCCAGGTTATTATTTAATTTTATGAACCCGATATGAATTGTCAATAAGTAATGTTGTGAATTTAAAGATTACATTGCCTTCCACCTCGAAAGCAGTCGGATGAAAACGATGTTATAATCCAGGGTAGTTACATTGAGCCCACGCTCCCCGCATTGGCAGTAGACTACCATAATATTCATATATGATGATGGTGGGGCATGTTGGGTCTGACGTCCGGGGGGCGAGGCGGGGGGTGGTCTAGTACACCTCCACGCTCTCCTGGTGATGCACGGTGTCCTGGCGGAACATCTCCACGTCAGCCTGGCTGTCCGCGTGGATCATCTTGACGCGACCCTCCTGTGTCGACACAACATTATGCATTATTAAATTATTCATAAACATTCAACCTCGGTGTGGTTTTCCCATATTAGTGAAGGAAAAATAGAGAAAAGTCACAAAAGAGCATGTTCCCCAGCTGCTCAAAATTGCACGCACCTCGATCAGAGAGAAGGCTCGAACAAGCACAGGTATGCCGTTTAACCCTAAGACAAAACTTTATTACTACCCTTATACTTGTAGTGCAGCCTCGGCCGACGCGCGCCGGTCTCGGTGAGGGCAGAGGAGCTTACCTTGGGATGCATGAGGATGAAGGGCAGCTCGGCGACCAGCTCACCGCTGATGGCGCCGAGGTATAGCTTGACCTTGGCGCTGTAGCTCACAACGATGCCGAACGCGTCGCGCTGGTCAGGATCCAGGAGCCTACAACCAGTCATGACTATGTGGTTATACTGCTGAACACGTTTCTGCCGCATGTGGCCAATCGCTATTATGAGGATGAGGACCTTCCGCACAAGTTGACATCGTGAAGTGAGTTAGTGTGCTGACTGAGGCAAACTATTTTTATTAATGTTTCAAAGTTACTGATGACGGTACCTCATTTATTATAGGAGTTCTTATAACTTAACAAACAGTTATGTTGCTGGGGTGTTTGTTGCGCCATTACTTCTTCCAACTAAATCACTAGGAAGTGGTGTAAAGCCCTTTGTCTTTTGTAACTTTGACGATCAATGTTAATTTCCAATTAATCGGTTGGAAAACACTGTACGAGACACAATTGTAGTTTTATTGTTATACGTCTGGGGGCGTTTAGTATCTCGTAGTGTTAAACAGTTTTTGATTTGTTACTGATAAAAAAAAGATCAAGATAACGATTGTAACAGTAACAGGTGTTAGCAGGTCAGGTACAGCACGTGTGACTTACAGCGTGGTGGAGGCGAGCGTGGTGTCGGAGCGCTTGAGCTGTCCGTCGAGCGCGATGCCGCGCTTGTCGCGGTTGTGCGCCAGCGTCGGCGTCAGGTGCAGCACCTTCTGTAGGCTGGAGCCCGGCTGCAGCGGGCAGCCGTCTCTGGAGCACAGCACAAGTTTCAGCGGTCAAGAATATGGTCTGTTTAGCATGTCACTTCTCGCCCATAAAATAAAATAATGTCTTATTAATTTTGTCGATGTTCTGTTTAGCTACGTTGTTGCTGTGGTTTTATAGTATGTGTTCTTACAATACACGGTCAATATGGCACATCGATTAATGTAGGTGAGTATGTCTATTCAGATCGTATCTAAAACCTGTGCGACAGTTATTTTGTAAACGCGATGTGCCACATTATCGGCCGGCGGGGGTGGTGGGGTAGTGGTGGGACTGACTGCGTTTCGATGCTGGCGACGATGTTGCGATACTGCCCATTCTGGAACAGCACCACGTCCACGCCCTGCTGGATGCACGCCTTAATTTTCTTCACCACCTTGTTGCTGTGGTTGCGCACGCACATGTTCACCGCCACCGTCTCGCCGTGGATGTAAAGCTGGACAGACAATGCGCAATTCATCTAATACTTATTATGACCCTACGCTGTCTCCCATAGTGCTGTAGGTTATATAGACATCTAACAGTTATTATGACCCTATGCTGTCCCATAGTGCTGTAGGTAACTTTAAGATGCTCTTGAATTCATATTTATAATATTGCGCATGTTTTTCCCAAATAAATAAATCATAATGTCTACTGTAAGATATCATGTCATGACACAATTAGCACGATCACTGCTCCACCGAGACAAGTAGGTACTGTCAATGGTTTTCAGTTCAGAAGTACAATGTATGAGTTATTCCGGTCTGGCCCCTGAACCCCCCTCCTCGATCCCCTGCTAGTTAGTCTTCTGTTTTAAACTTTGTCTTATCCACTATAAGCTTTCTCATTATGGTGACTTAGAGAATGAGTGAATTGTTTGGTATTATCATAGTTAGGCTACCTGCTTGTCGAGCGTGAGCTCCAGCTCGAGCTGGCCGGGCGATAGCACGAAGTCCTTGCGCACCACGGTGCAGGGCTGCGGGCCCGGCTTGGCCGGCGCGTACTGCACCTTGCGGATGCCTAGCGCCACGGTGCTCCTACGTTGTTACATTATTTTAATACGCAATATTGTTCCCAAGTTCGCACTGAGGAATGCAATAAATACCAATAAAACCAGTAACAATTAGGTAAGGTAAGTTAGTAGTAGGTATCAGTAATCAAATATCCATCACCGTATGTACCCAAGACTGATGCAAACCAATATTCGTTGATGCGAGTGTGGGGACACGTACCTGCGGTGTGAGCGGTCGATCTCGGAGTCTCCCACAAAGATCTTGACGTAGTACTGCACGCCGCAGGGCTCGCCATCGTCCTCGAGGCCTGGCTGCAGGGTCACGGAGCCGGGCGCGCCGGCTGGCACAGTCAGCCGGAAGGGAACTGCTCCATCTCCCAGTTTCTTCATCAGACGCTCCTGTCACACATGATTATGATGATCACTTAGTACAGTTTCGACAAATCGTTCTGAGCTGCAAAAGGAATTTGTGAAATGTAGTCTAAAAATGCAGTAATATTTTGTACCTGAGTACGCGAAAGTTCATAGTTCTGTTTCTCTGGCGGCGGGTAGATCTGCTCAGAGGCGAGGAACAGCTCTTTATAGAAGTTGAGGCCCATAACCTCGTCCTCCTCGCGGCCGTAGCGGAACGTGCACACCATCTGGCCGAACACCTTGCGCCCGCGCACATACTCCTCGTCCAACAGGACCACGCCGTCTAAGTTGATACAAATAATATAATTACAAGTATGTAAAGTACCTAACAGCCCTATGAGGTTACGACTCATGACAGAACGTGTCAAGGTGGCCTTCTTGAGTCGCCGGGATCAGGGATACAGGAAGTTTTGCAAGGATATTGTGCCGCTGCTTACGTAGATGAATGTTTAGGTTTGCGCTAGAATTAGCAAGGTGTTGCGTAGGCGCAATAAGCAGCTCAACAACTGAACAGCGAAGTAGTAGAATGCAATTTCCCTGGCCAAGGGGCTTAGCTCGGGAGGGGCACTAGTGCCAACCACTGAAACCCCAGGTGCAGACATCCATGAGAATGGTGTAGAAACACAACAAACAAACGACGACCAGGTGTCTTAATCCAAACTGTTGCAATTCAACAGCAGTATATTGATTCGGTGACGCCTCTAGATACATAATAGAGCTCAGGGTCTCCTGGGGAACTATTTTCTGGAAACAAAGTCGATTGCTTATCCTACAGTCACTGTAGGTCCTGTACTGATACCTATGGGCTCTACGGTCGATATGTGATCGACGAAGTCCCTCTTCGCCATATACAGCGTGATCTTGCCGTTGGGCGCGCACTTCTTAAACACTTTAAAGTTGTACACCATCTTGCTGATCTGCTACCTACTGGCGACTGGTGTCAGTGATGATGTGTGTCACAGGGGCGTTCCCGTCAGACTGCGCCTGTAGAGCCGCGCTGTGTTTATATAAGGGATTATTAGTTTGCGAGGCTTCGGCTGCGGTAATCTCGTTAGCCTTATTAACGAGTCGCGTGACGAGCGCGGGGGCGGGCGGCGGGGGGCGCGGGTGTGCGGGGTGGCGCTACCACAACCTGCAGTTAATGATTACTCATCTGTAATGAGATTGATGAGCTGATCAGATTAAAAACATTGAAAACTGTATTCGTATGTCACACAGCTTCATTAACAAATAAAATGTAGGTTAAATTATAATTCCTGTACTTCGAAGGATTTGATTTGGGGGCACGGTAGTGCCCCCGCCAAGACGACCCAAGCGAAGCGTAAGGGCACTACCTTCCTTTTCTCGAAGCGCTTCGTCGTTTTTTTGAACCCTCATAACTTGGGTTTGGATTATACCAGATAAACAAATTTTTCGAGATATGATTTCAATAGCCCACTATTGAAATCATAATTATCCCGAAAATTTTGTTAAACAAGGTTTCAGTTGCATAGCTCTTATGCTTTAGATTGTATTGATATCTAAAAAACCCAGATTTCGTTACTGACTGACTGATGATCATCAAAACTCTTAGGGTACTTCCTGAATTCATAGAAAGCTGAAAGGTATCATGTAAGCTAGTATTAGTACACAAACAACAAAAAAATTCTAAAACTTGGAACGTTTACCCCCCAACCCCATAAACTAGGGGATGGAAGTTTGTATAGACTTCCGCAAATTTTGATATGGAGAGAGGTCTGAAAATTTATATGGGACTCCTTGTTATAAAGAATAAAATACATATTTCAAGATTTTTAGTAAATCAACCCAAAGAAAAAAAAAAATTATAAGCATATTACATAAAGATGTGAAATCCCACCAAAAATATATTCATGTAAAATGTTGCCGAGACGAGACCACATATGGCTCGCACCGTCAAAAAGTTATCAGATCTCATGTAGAGCCAAGCTTATAACTCTACACGCCCTAACTCTACAAGTTCTAACTTCGCAAACTCTACACCTTAGACAAAATATGTGGCTTGGCCGTTTCGCTACCATCACATGGGCGTAAGGTGAGTTTATTCACTGTTCATTAGTTTTCTGGTATACAATAGTTTTTGTAGTAACGAAACGGCCAAGCCTCATATTTTGACTAAGGTGTAGAGTTTGTGAAGTTAGGGCTTGTAGAGTTAAAAGCTTTGCTCTACATGAGATCTAATAACTTTTTGACAGTGCGAGCCATATGTGGTCTCGTCTTGGCAACATTTTACATGAAAATGTTTTTGGTGGGTTTCTTTTTCAAAGATCGACTGGTTGGCATGGCTCCGTTTGATTGCTGTACAAAGTTTGCCTATCATCTGTGTTTGCCGGGTATCTTGCTATACGAACAGGTACTTTAGATTTCTTTCCGTGACCGCACCATACCTGATGCGACACCACGACACCATAACTTTGTCTTTTAAAAAGAAGGTTTCTAAGACACTAGCTACTGCCCGCGAATTCGTCCGCGTGATGTTCCGCCGACCCACTTCGTCACATTATATCGCATCGCCTGCCCGCGCTATTACTTCGTTTTCGCTTAGCGATCTTTCTGACATTTTTCTCTTTGTTCGGCTCCTAAGGGACGTTCCTCAAGAATTGAGCCATCATATCCAAAAATAATTTTTCAAATCCGACTAGAGTTAGGTCTAGAGATTAGCGGGTTCAAACAAACAAAGTCTTCAGCTTTATTATTGGTAGGTAAGTATAACCTATAGATAAATAATAAGTCTTCTGATGGCTCAGCAGATGTGCTCATGTGGATTGATTTTTTTCCTAGTTCAGCGAAATCATGTGAAAACTATTATAACACTAGGTAGGTACAAGTATGTCTTGTCAAACGAAAGGTATAACAATTGAATGTCGTTGAGTTTGTCATTTGTCAAGAAAAGCATTATCATCGCTTTGTCATTAGCTTATTTGTTTATGTCTGGTCAAAATACCATGTAAACATTTTGACATGGTTTTACAGCATTTCATTTTCCTGAATAAGAGAAATGAAATTTAAAAAATTTGCCAACTGATGTTGGCACATTGGGTAAAAACTACATTTCAATGAAAATTCGGACTGTTTGTAAAACATACCTACTGTTACTTTCATTAGCATCTTGATCGATACGCATTCATAGTAAAGTCGAAAAGTGATCACGACCGCGCGGTGACTCAAGCGCAGCGCGGTCGTTCACCTGTGCTGCGTCTCGCTCGCACGCGTCGCCGGCGTCGGGAACCTCGCAGTCGCACTCCTCGCAGCGGCGTCATCATCGACACGTGCATTTCCCGGGAATACTCCATATGAACCAACAGATTGATACGGGGATATGGGAGACTGTCTATGCCTGTGCGATGAACAATGTAGCACACAGCACTGTGAACGCATCACTGCGATGACGTCAGAGAACGGTTTTCTGCGAAGTGCGCAGTCCCCCCTCCGGCGTCCTCTGGCCGGCAGCCGGCACCCGGCAGTGGCGGCAGTGAGCCGCGGAGTCAACCGGCCACTCGCGACGTCTTCGGCGCTGTCTTGGCACGCATCTTGTGTACCTATCACTCACTTAAGGAATGCGCAACGTCGTTTGTTTTTCTTAGGTGTTTGTGTGCAGTGTGTCCTACTGAGTGAAGGCATGTGTGTCGTCTAGTGTCGTGGTGTGTCGACAGAGGAACACCTGTGAGGACCTGGCGCGAGCGGAGGACGCCGCGCAACTGTAAAACGCCGCGGCGCATTGTAACGTTCTGTGGATTTTAGGATGTAGGTACCTATTATAACTGTGAGCGTTAATGCTAAATAACAGCTGTTTTAGGTGTATCTATCTACTATGGGTACACTCAGATACACAGGAGTCAGGCCATACGACTGAATGGCAGTTAGGTATTGTTAACAATAGTACCTAAGTGGACATACGTCATTCTAACTATAATGAATACAACATTAAGATGTGTAGGTACCTACTTACTAACTACCTACTCTAAAACAGTGCTACAAAATGATGCTCCAAGGCATTTCATGAATTTATTTGTCTTGGGATAAATTTCAGATGTTGCAAGGTGGTGTTATGTTGATAGGTATGACCGACTGCACGCCGGCGGTAGACCGACTGCACTTTGACCTTGAACTGGCCATGCGAAGTCTGCTTGAACTGGTTTTGTCTACTGTAACGCCTGCCTATTAGCAACGTTCCTTATTGTTTGTGTGACTAACAGTTTCAGTTTGTTGTGACAAGACTCATCATTTCACCATGTTTCCATGTACAAGGTCATGTTTTGGTCCTCTCGGCTCTCAATTGGTATTCGTTGTGAATTTCTGATTGTTTCTCCGCATCGGTCATGAGGCCACAAGTACGTAGTACTATTAAGTATTCTGTGCCACAAGGCTAGTTTATCGGTAATAGATTTTATTGGGCATTATTGTATTCAAGTACCTACTAAGTGTTCCCAGTGTTCTTACTGATGTTAACCTTTAACTTCTCCTAAGTTTAACATAATACAATATGATCGTACTCAGCGCTTCTCCTCCACTTTTATTATGCGCACAGCCAAAGTGTGGAACTATAATGTACTCTGTGTGTGGAGCTCTCTGCCGGCATCTGTGGGAACACAGATGCCGGCACATCACATCCCACATTTAACCAGTGTGCCTTCAAATCAAGAGTGAACAGGTATCTTCTGGGCACGCTCGTTCCATCATATGATAGACCTCATCTATCGCTCTCCATCAGGCGTGATCGGGGTTAAGAGCGCGCCCAATTAGCAATTTTAAAAAAAATAAAAAAATAGGTACATCTGAATATAGATTTTCAAAAAAAAAAACACATCCATTATAAAGATAATTGTGAATGTTACAACGTTGAGAGTGTTGCGACTAATAATTGAGTGTGATCACCAGTCTGATGCTGCCCTATAAGGACTTACCCGTTTACTGTCGTCCGATAAATCGATAGCATACATCTGGCTTCCCTTCGAAAAGTTAGACAATACGACTTATTTATTTTGAATTTCCCCAGTGTGTCGCCGGGCCTTCGATTGGGGGAGCAGGCTGAGCCAACTGAGCATTGAGCAAGTGAGCTGGTGAGCAGCCATGGCCAGCAGCCGCAGCAGTCCTGACTCGCAGCTTCCCTCCGGTGGGTACCTGAACTGACTGACGTGATATGTTATGACGCAGACAGGTTTACGTTCAACCACGCGCTAACTATAAAAGCCCTCCCTTCCTGCTGTAGAATAAAGTCGCTTTCCAGGACAAACTTAACCTTGACGCGCGGTTGCCAATACTTGTCGTCGGAGAGCACTCCACGTGGATACTATTGGTACTTACTGTTGGTACTTACTGTTGGTACTTACTGTTCGTCAAAGTGCCCGTATTCGACATTATATAATCAAAGCCGTATTCATTGAAATCAATGTTGAACAATAGTTGCGCAGCATTGTTTTCCGCAACATCAAATGCTGCTGCTGTATCGTTGTCTGAATCTGATATCTAGTATACTGCAGTCTGTGTCCGTATAACAAAACTTGTGACTGATCGATATCTACTAGTAAGTACTGGGTAGGTCCATGTATACCGGGCAGGGTGTGGATGTTGTCTCAGTGCATAATGTGTTATTGCAGGAGGCGTAGAGCTGCGCGAGGACCTGCCGCTGAAGGCGCGCGGCGGTGGCGCGGGAGGGGGCGCGGGGGCGCGCTGCTGCGGGGGCGGGCCGCGCCTCATCCCGGCCGCCTTCGCCGCGCTCAGCGCCGCCATCACGCTAGCGCTGCTCACGCAGATCTACTACGGGGACTTCGAGGTGAATATAACATAGTGCTTACGCATAGCGTCTTGTGTTCGTGGTTTACTATTCATGGTATAACTAGATAACGATGTGGAGTGATGGCTACATCACTCGACATCGTTATCTAGTTACTTATACCGTTGTTTTTCATCTAGGTATTTTTTTTTTATTGGTATAGGTAAGTGTTATTTTTAAGATTGACAATATCTATACATATAATAAAATCGTAGGAAAGTCAAAACTGTACATTGAATATTTTTTTAAAAGAATACTTGGGGCGTGATCTACAATCGATATCGAAGCCAAAAATATAGTTTTTAGAATTTTTGTCTGTTTGTCTGTATGTATGTCCGGGCTAATCTCAAAAAGTACTGCATGGATTTACTTCAAATTTTGCATGAATATTACTAAGAGGTCGGGTCAACATATAGGCTACATATTATCACGCTATCACCTACGGGGGAGGAGCTGTGAATCTTTATTTTTCTTACGCATTCTGTGATAACGTGTAATCTAATTATGCATATTTAAATGTTGTTTTTGAGTAAGCCATGCTATTATCTAGCTTTACTCTATAAAAACTACGCTATTTAAGTAACTTGGGCAGAGAAACATAGTTTAATGAATGTTAGTAGTATAAAGAAAAATTTGAAGCAGCGCCATCTGTGAGATTTCATAAAAATCAAATCAAGTTACATGTTAACACTTTTTGGAAATTAATAATTTAAATTTGATCATGTTGGCGAGGTTAGTAGTTAGTTTTTCTTAAAATTCATAGATGGTAATGTGCATTTTCTTCATAAAAGTTGTATCGTATAGTTCGTTTTGAAAAATTCAAGTTCCAACAAAACCCTCAAAATCTTGAGCAGAGTTGAGGAAGACAATTTAAAAAAAAATGCGGTGTTAAGTATTACAAAAAAGTTATGTTCATTGATGATGACCATTTCTTCATCAATTTCATGTTGTTAGTACAAAATAAACATTGACTGTTAATACTTTTGTTCGGTATTTATCTGTGTGATTATTGCTTGGTAATTAATATATCTTCATGTCGTATACCTAATTATAAACTAAAATGTGATGTAAAACAAATCCCTTACGTATGACGAGGTACCTCCATATTAAACGTACGACAAGCAAAGGGTTTATTTAACCGACGTCGACGAGGAGGTGCTGTGGAAGGTTTTCCGGGAATTTTCAAGGACACCGCATTGGGTAGGGTTTATACCGTGCATCCGAATAATGGCGAATGCTATTTTCTGCGGTTGTTACTTCACACTGTCCGAGGCCCAACGTCTTTCGCCTTTCTGAGGACATTTGATGGCGTGGAGTATCCCACTTACCGCGCAGCCTGCGTAGCACGTCACCTTCTCGACGGTGACCAAAATTGGGATGAAACCCTCGCGGAGGCGAGCGTCAGTGACAGTCCCAGCCGCATGCCGTGATCTTGGTGTTTGGTGAAGTCGTGAACCCGGTAGCTTTGTGGGAGAAGTATCGCCATCATCTGTCTGAAGATTTTCTACGAGCTTTGAGGCGTGCTACTGGAGACGAAGTCGAAGTAACTGATGAACGCGTGCTGAACACCTGTCTCAGTTCACTTCAAGATGTGGTCATTTCTATCGGCGGCAATCCACTGATCGAATATGGGTTATCAGCTCCCCAATCATCACCGCATCAAGACCGTGGAAATCGGGAGTATAACGCAGAGACAAATTACGATCCGGGCGAAATGACCACCATACGAAATGACCATGTCGCTTTGTTCTCTTCAGAGCAAAAACAAATTTATGACACCGTCCTTGAAAGCGTTGGGCAAAACCAGGGTAAAATGTTTTTCTTGGATTCTCCTGGTGGAACAGGAAAAACATTTGTTACCACTGGCATACTTGCAGAGGTCAGGAGGCAAGGCAAAATTGCTATTGCTGTAGCGTCGTCGGGAATCGCTGCCACACTGTTTCCGGGTGGCAAGACAGCACATGCCATGTTTAAAATTCCCATCGATTTAGAGAGCGCCGAAACGCCTGTTTGTGGTGTGGTGTGTCACGTAACAGCGATAAGAGGCACGTGCTCAAGGATTGCTCTCTGATCGTATGGGATGAGTGTACGATGGCCAATAGGAAGGCAGTTGAGGCCGTGGACAGAACCCTGCAGGACATCCGCAAGAACGAACATTTGATGGGTGGTGTCACAGTTCTGTTCAGTGGCGATTTCCGGCAAACGCTTCCCGTGGTGACGCGGGGATCGAGGGCTGACGAGGTGAATGCTTCGTTGAAATGAACTCGTGACCACAAGTCACGAGTTCGTACGCTGCGCTTGACCATTAATATGAGAGCTCGGCTCGGCGGCAATGCACGTGCTCAAGAATTCTCCGATGTCCTTCTAAGTCTTGGCGAAGGCACTCTACCAGAAGAGAGAGGTGGACAGGTGGTGCTTCCAGAGTCTCTCGGTAGAGTGGTATCCAGCATAGAAGACCTCATTCGCTGTGTGTACGGGGACATCAGTCGTATACCGCACCAGCAAAATTCTTGGGTGTGTGAGCGGGCCATTTTGACGCCCAAAAATGATCAGGCTGCAGCAATTAACGAATGCATTCTCTCTGAAATTGAGGGGAATGAAGTAGACTACACCTCGATAAACACTGTTGTCGAGCAAGATGACGCCACACATTATCCCGTGGAATTTCTGAACTCCCGTCAGCAAGTGGACTTCCAGCGCATACCATCAAGCTGAAGGCTGGTGTCCCGATTATGCTTCTTCGGAACCTATCTCCTCCGAAGTTGTGTAACGGGACCCGCCTTAAAGTCATCTCGCTCCACAAACACACCATTGAGGCGGAAATTCTTACGGGTTGTGGCATCGGCGAGGCAGTATTTATACCACGCATTCCCCTCATACCTCATAACTTCCCGTTCCAGTTCAAGCGCGTACAGTTCCCCGTGAGTGTTTGCTTCGCGATGACCATCAATAAGTCGCAGGGGCAGACACTGAGGGCAGCGGGTGTCGACCTCAGGACGAGTTGCTTCTCACACGGGCAACTGTACGTCGCTTGCTCCCGCGTCACCAGCCCTGACTCTCTTTACATTTTGGCTCCTGGCAGCATAACTACCAACGTAGTTTATAGGGAAGTGTTGTAAGGTATGATACCTTTGTACGTATTTTTACTCTTTTGTGTCCTGGAATGTATTCCTGCATTATTTTCTCTATTTCCTTCAGTCACATCTTATGACTGAACTCAGCAGGATTCCAATATAACCCTCTTCACTTGCTTCGCTTGCAAAAAAAACTTATATTTTAATGCTATTTTAAAAGTTGTTTACTTATAATGCTATTGCGACACTGGCATATTAGGTATTTTTGGTGCTGTAGAGCCTTCACGCAGACGACGTCGCGGGCAGCAGCTAGTATATAATATAACGTTTTCCAATTAATTTGAATCTATCAAAGTGTATCCTTATTGAATCAATTATAATTTACTACATCACGATTCACGCCTGTACCTAATCCTTGAAAGGCATTTAGACATTTCAGGACACCCACATTTTGACAGTGAATCAATTATTTGAACTAAATAATATTTGTATACCTACCAGTTAATGGTGAAATATGTAGACCTATTTTTGAATGTATGAACATGTAGCCACTGACTGGATTCCGAACAACAGGAATCGGCGACGCGGTAGGCCCAGAAAGAGATGGCGTGACGAATTGGACGCCTATCTAAAGGATTGGCCAGAAGTAGCAAGAGACAGGAGAAAATGGAAAGACGGAAGGGAGGCCTTTGCCCTGCAGTGGGACGTAACAGGCTCATAATAAAAATAATAAATGAACATCTTGTAGCATCCTCGTCATCGTCATTGGCAGCCTTCCACCCACTGCTGAGTATTTGTGGTATAGGGCTGCTCCCTTTTGTGGCCGGTTTCTGGCAAATGAATAACTTTAACTTTGCATCCGTGCACTGTGTGACTGTGTGTGCAGCTAGTGCCGCACGGCAGCGTGTCGTCGTCAGCGGCGGCGTGCTCGCGCGCGGGCACGGACGCGCTGAAGGCGGGCGGGCGCGCGTTGGACGCCGCCGTCGCCGCCGCGCTCTGCCTCGCCGTGCTCGCGCCGCATCGCACTTCGCTGGACGCGTATGTTTGCTTGTTTCATTATTCTGTCATGAGGAATTGTTCGGGGGCGACTCATTCAACTTTTTTTTATAGGGAAAATGAAATAAGTAGGGGTAACCGATAGACGTCCCAATTTCATTGAAATGAATCTAGATACGATACGCTCCAATATTTTATTTCTTAAAACCCCTCATTCTCGTTGCAGAAGTGGTGCGCTGTTGTACTGGGAGTACCGCAACGCGCGTACGCAGCCCCCTGCGCTGTACGAGTGGGGGGGTGCGGGGGGGCACGCGGGGGGGGCGGGTGAGGCGGAGCGGCCGCCGCGACTCGTGGCCGCGCTCGCCGCGCTGCACGCACAGCTCGGCGCGCTGCCGTGGCAGCAGCTCATCACGCCTGCCATACAGCTGGCTAAGTGAGTACTCATGATCCCACGACCGACATTGAGGAAAAAACAGGAACCAATCAGTACCCTTGGATTCGTGGAACCGATAGGACCACGTTGTTGAATTCAACATTCTGGAATGTTATAATTTACATCAGTGGTATTTTGCGGTAAACGATTGTGTTGCAGAGACGGGTACGTGGTGTCGGACGGGTTGTCGGCGGCGGCGGCGGCGGCCGGCGCCGGCGCGTACGCGGCCGGCTCGCTGGCGGCGGCGCCGGTCCTGGCCGGCTACCTCGCCAGCCTGCTTAACCACACCAGCGCCGGTGCGTTGGCTACATTGTGGTAGTTTATCAGTACCACATAGTTGATGCTAATGAACTCTTCAGTATGTACTGAAAGCTCTCTTGTTAACAACTATTCGCCTTTGACCTCTGACTCTGACCAAATTGGCACACCACTAATATTTTATTTCAATTCCTGAATTACGTCTTGGTTATCTAAACTCACCTTTTGGTATTCAAAACTGTAGGTAGGTACTTACTAAACGTAAAATAATACAATTGCATGCTGCAGAGTTGTCGGCCTCGTGGAAGAGCGCGGAGTTGGTGCACCGCTCGGCGGCGCGAGCGCAGGGCGCGGGCGCCTGGCGCCTGCTGACGGGCGGCGCCGGCGCCCCCGCCGCGCGCGCTCTGGCCGCGGCGCTTGCGCCGCCGCCTGACTCGCCCGACCACGCGCAGCGCAGGTACGTGTGTGCGATTTTTATCCCACACTGGATTTTCAACTCTCGGTGTTGAGCCGAGCATTGAAAAGCTAACAGAGAGCATCCAGTGCGTCAAAAGATTACATTTTGTTGGATTTTCAACTGTTGACGCTAAGCAGCGCGTTGGAAATCCAGTGCGCCATGAAAAATCGCCGCGGTAATAAATCGCCCAAGCACCTGGGCTTAACCTGGCCGGTGTCGCGCGTCCCTGCACCTGCCGCACGCGCAGCTCACCGGTCGCTCGCGCACTCCGCAGGGTGCTGGAGGCGCTGCAGGGCGAGGCGCGCGCCGGCGCGCTGGCGGCGGGCGGCGTAGCCACCGGGCTGGCGGCCGTGGACCGGCACGACACGTACGTCGCGCTCGTCACGTGAGTGTTCACTACTTCCTGCTTGTATCACAGCACTACAAAAGTTCTATTGCGGCTCTGGGCACCAAATCTCAAGAGCAATTAATTTTTTTCCAAAAATTTTGAAGCGTTACCAAAAATTATTTCTCACTTTAAAAGCGTTGGAAACTTGCAAATGACCTCCTTTATATACCTATTTCGTTTGATCGGCGACTTTTTGACCAGCCTGTATAATATACAATTATATTTATTCTTTTTCTGGGCTGTGAACTTTTTGTGAACATAATTTAATTTCAAACTAACATGGAACAGTGGACTCCCTTGCATACTAACATGGAACAGTGGACTCCCTTGCATACTAACATGGAACAGTGGACTCCCTTGCATACTGTCTCTAACATGGAACAGTGGACTCCCTTGCATACTGTCTCTAACATGGAACAGTGGACTCCCTTGCATACTGTCTCTCACGGACACACCACATGTACGCACCTTCATCCACAGACACACCACAGTGTTGCCTGTCAGTAGGGTGTTTAGCATCTTTTAAGTATGACAGACTGGGGATTCGGCTGTGGCAGTTTTGGTGTCGGTTGCGTAAATAGATTGTGCCGACTCTGGCTACTTGGCTCTGACCATAGAAATATAATAAAAAAACAGATCTATAGCTCTCACGGTATACGATGTATTTGTCGAACACAATTTTAATCGGCAGAAAAGGACATGCACGTATACATACGTCCGCCTAAGGGTTTATAGGCTACCGTGAGCTGATCAAGGACATGCACGTATACATACGTCCGCCTAAGGGTTTATAGGCTACCGTGAGCTGATCAAGGACATGCACGTATACATACGTCCGCCTAAGGGTTTATAGGCTACCGCGAGCTGATCAAGTCCTCTTCTCACCTCCACCGAGATAGGATTGGTAGGATACACGTAGGAAAAGAAATGGTATAACCTTTGGAAGAGTCATCATAGGAAGGTTTTCTGTACCTTTTCAAGCATCAGTGTTTGGGTCGCAGTATAGGGGTGCCAATCACACAGGCACTGGACTCGAGATTGTTTCGAACTAGAGTGGTGTACAACAGCCTAATAACATTTGAATTGCAAAAGTCACGAGCATTTCGAAAAACAAACCAGCGGGGTAATTACGTAACGCACTATCAGTAGCAATGGGTTTCATTTTGACAGTTCAATAACATTCATTGCGTCATTTACGTTGTCGAGCAGACACATTTTTCGAACATATGAAGCAATGGATTAGCAATATCCATCAAAATGATTCAAATTGAGATTGATAGTGTGTTACGCAATTAGGGTGCAGGTGCCCGAAAGATTCCCACGCAAGGAAACAAAAGTCATCTCTAAAAGTCAGACAGCGATCGCAAGTCACTCCCAAGACCTTTATGTTGGTCACCACTAAAACTACAGTCGTAATAGATTGCTCGCAATCCTCTACCGCTCATCATGATGACTTACTTGCTTGTATTAAAAAACCGGACAAGTACGAGTTGAACTCCCGTGGAAAGGGTTTCGTACGATGATTGTGTAAAACATTTCATGTAAAGTAGCTTAACAAGACTTAAATAACGCTTTCAGATCTAATGTAGGGCCAAGCCTCTAATTCTACAAAACTTACATCTTGCTCAAAATGTACCTACGGCCATCGCATAGACACTCATATGGGCTTATGGTAAGAAATTAAATCACTGGTCTGTATTAGGGTGGGCGTTGCGACGACGAACCGTTTACAAAGACCGTTTTTACCGACTTCACAAAAAGGAGGAGGTACTATGTTCGGCTGTTAGTATGTTTTTTTTTTTGTATGTTTGTTCATCGAATACTCCGCCAATTGTGGACAGATTTTCAAAATTCTTTTTTTGTTCGAAAGTAGATAGTTCTGAGGTGGTCCCATTGTCACCAAGTTAGGATCTGATGATGGGATCTTAGAGAAATCGAGGGCAACCCTCAAATTTTATAGGCTCACTTATTGTTTTTCGCATATTTTATTAAGTATCTTGTGTATTTGCGTATGGTTGTCACCATCTCAGGTAGCTGGGCTGATGATGGAAGGTACAACTCCTTAACAGTAAGAAGTTACTCGAACAGGCAAGGACTGTTTTAGTAAATTGTTTTGATGTTTGATAGGGCATTTGCCACATTTGGTCTCATGATCATCAAGTCATGACCTGATGCTGCAGTCAGGATAGTCTGCAGACTACCTAACTCCTCGACAGCTAACAGCAGATATACCTATCGTGTTTAGGCTCATTGAAAAGGGCTCGATGTGTGGATAAACGTACCTACTGTTAATGAGGAACACCGAAGTACATAGAGACCTGATGCTGAAGCCAGGAGCATCAGAAAAAGTACAAACCTTGAAATTACAGCACCGTAGTCGTGTTTGGGTTCATTTTAAACAGGACTAAATTTTAAGTTCAATGCAATGTTGACATAAGTTTGGCCTGATGCTGCAGCCAGGATTATCAGCAACTAGTCTAATTAATGAATATGCTTCAGAGGTGTATGAACTTTGCTTGGGTAGTTTTGGAATTAGCTTCAATAATACGTTTGTTTTCCACTTAGTTTATATTGATGACTAGCTTTTGCCTGCGACTTCGTCCG
Organism: Hydraecia micacea; assembly: GCA_914767645.1. NCBI lineage: Eukaryota > Metazoa > Arthropoda > Insecta > Lepidoptera > Noctuidae > Hydraecia > Hydraecia micacea. Next base: position 20,692,228 of record OU611778.1, read on the forward strand.
CGTGGAATAATGACTTCCGGAAAAAAACAATTTATCCCCCTTTTCTCCCCGTTGGGAGGGAATTTCCAAAAATCCTTTCTTAGTGGTAGCCTACTCCTCCCAACAAACACACATGCCAAATTTCAGCTCTCTACTGCCAGTAGTTTCGGCTGTGCGTTGTCTGTCAGTCACTCGTAACGGAAGAGTTTTATATATATAGATATAGATAGCTGTGCCCGCAACTCCGTCAGTGTGTAATTCCTTGTGTGTTATTAAGTTAATGTGTTGGTAATATTGTTTAGATCACGTTCACATGAGGCTTAAGTACCTATACAACGAAATTACTATTTCACCTAAAAAGAAATAAAATGTAAACTATTAATAATTTGTAATTTGAACGAATATAATACACTACCAAAATAACTAATACCTATTTTATAAAATAACAACAAAAGAAAACGAAATAAACTAAATTAATTTAAAGAGTAAAAGTCGCGCTGATAAACAATATTGCCTGTCAATACGGTCGAATGCTCGGAACTCTCTACTCGCATCAACAGCCAAATATTGTATGAAGTTTGCGTTTTTTTTTTTTTTTGGAATGGCATCTCGCAGTTCAACCTATGAGGTTGTCGTCTGCTTAACCGGACTTGCCTGTGGATGCCTCAAAATTAAGGCCTCCAGCCAGGGCTTAAAAACTTAAAAACTAAGCGACTACACGCTAAGGGCACCCCCTGTGGGGTACGGACCTCGGCTTAGGGCGTCGCTGGGCGGGGGGCAGCAAGGGACAGGCTAGATCGGAATTATTTAGGGGCGAATTTAATACAACAGGCTCAGCGGCGCGGGCTGGCTCGTGCAAGGGTCGGGGAGGAGAATTTACGGGGCGTCGCGACGGGCGTCCTCGACGGCGAGGACCGAAGGACGGTTGTCGGGTCGTGTTTTTGTGTCTCTTAATGGTGCTGGTGGCTTTCCTGCTCTCCTGTAAGAGGGTAGTGGCGTCGTCGGGGATGGTGAGGGTATGCCTTGGTCGGCGAATCCTACTTATGCGGGAGGGAGTATATCGGGAGGCCGCCGCAATCAGGGGATTGAGGTGCTTTATAGCGGAGTCGAAGAAACGCTTGGCGAGGCGCTTCATGAAAGAAACGACCAGGCAGAAACGACAGCAGAGACTTTACTCAGGCTTCTTTTCCTTATGCATTATCTTAAGTAATTGCTTATGTAAGTAACGAGAATTTCTTAACTATCGAATATGATTTTGTATTTGAGAATTCTAACTTCAAGTAATGACTTAATTAAGAAATTACTTAGCAACAAGTAATTACTTGTTTATAAATACGAGTGAGTCTTGCACTATATTAAGTAATGCCATTAGTGTAGTTTTTTAATTTTTTTAATAAATTTTATTTAAAGAGGCTGTCAGTGACCAACAAGTTAGTATGTTCCATTTACCAAGATTAACGAAAGTACTTTTTGGGAATTTTAGGATACCCCGACACTGGAGGAAACGCCGTATGTACGATAATTAAGTGTCTGAATATGTGTAGGTACGCGTCGGTGAGTGTGTTTAGGGTGTGTATTAAGGTACCTATGTGTAGGTGGTATGGTGTGTATTTTTATGGTAGGTATGTGTAGGGGACATGGTGTGTGTTATTAAGGTTTGTATAGGTGACATAATATGAACATGAAACGTTTTATAAATTAAGCTTTTACAAGACGTAAAATAATAAAATACTTAAAAAATAAATTGTTAGCAGTTCGAAATAAACAGGTACAAAAAGTTATTTTGTAAAACACGAAATAGTTAACAATTAAAATTGAACAATATGGATAGGTATTTCTATTAGACACAAAACACCTGTTAGCAATTAAAAATAACCAAGAACACAAAGTTAGTCTGTAAAACACGAAATATTTTATGGTTAAATGTAAAAAAGAACAAAAATTACTTCTGTATAACAAAAAATAGTTAAGAATTAAAAGTAAACAAAACAAAATGGTAATTAAGGTGTTTTTAAGAGTGTAATAAATAGTTCTTAAACTAATGTAAGTATACCTAAGTAATTTTGAGTCGGCGCCAAACAAGCAATGAACAAAGATCACTAAATTATCTTAAATTTAAAGAAATAACCAAATCAAATTACAATGCAATGTGAAGTCTCCAGCGATAAACATTAACATTCCAAACAAAAAATGCGCTCTCCGCGCGACCACTCACTCGCAACGATATTAATTTGCTTGTTTGGCGCCGACTCAAAATTACTTAGGTATAATTAGATATATTAATTAGGTTTAATTTTTTTATTAAAATTTTTTTTTGGCAACTCTCATCCAGCTGCTACCAGCCATCCTGCGAAGATCGTCGCTCCACCTAGCCTGAGGGCGTCCCACCTTACGTTTACCGATTCGCGGTCTCACTCAAGAACACGTCTACCTCAACGGTCATCGGTTCTACGGCTAATATGGTGGGCTTATTGCCACTTCAGCTTGCTTATTCTGTGAGCTATGTCGACAACTTTGGTTCTCTGCCGGATCAACTCGTTGCGGATTCGATCCCTCAGAGAGACTCCAAGCATAGCCCGCTCCATAGCTCGCTGAGCGACCTTGAATTTATGGACCAGCCGTACCGTGAGTGGCCACGGTTCGTCTCCGTGAGTCAACGGCCTTACCTTAACGGCTAAACCAAGCTAATTTAGTCCTGACTGGATTACCACAATTTTGTTTCCGTGCCTTGCGGTGGGATAACGTTGTTTTTGACGGTTTCCGACTGTTTTTTACATTTCCTATCAAAAAGTACTCTATGTACATTTCTATGGTTTCCGACCTCCACGCAGGCGAAAGCATTTAGCTGTCATTACAATCATAAGTTGACCGAATCCGGGACGCATATTTCTTGCTCTCCGTATTCTGTACGTTACCCGAGGAGAGATAAGCACGCTAGGTATCCTTTTTAAAATCCGGGACACGTATTGGTCGCTGTATTAATTGGCCACCGTCTTTTCGAAGATACGTGATGGTAGGTACCCAATTCATGCAAACGACTGAAAATCATACAATGGGTGCTCATTCTATGAATGTGTGTGTAAGTTTGTGCGTGGTGTTTCAGCGGCATGTCGGCACCGTTCGGGTCCGGGCCGGCGACGACGGCGGGCTGGGCGCGCGACGAGCCTTCCGCGCCCCTCGACCTGGCGCCCGCCATCATGCTCGACGACACTGTCTGCGGTCAGTGCCCAAAATCAACTTTGAACACAGAGGGATGAGGGACACCTAATGTCAAGAAAAAGCGATCGTATTCTGTGCAGTAGCTATTGCTTCCGTGTGTGCCATACGATAGTAAAGGAATGATTCGCATTTCCTTCTGTCGTTAGGAACGCGCTACGTCCTGGGAGCGGAGTCCACGAGCGCGCTGGCGCAGGCGGCGGCGGCGCTGGTGACGGACGGCGCGCCGGGCGCCGTGGAGCGCGCGCGCGTGGCCGTGCGGCGCGCCGGCCGCCTGGCGCTGGAGGCCGCGCGCCCGCCGCCCGCGCCGGCCGCGCTGCCCGCAGCGCCCGCGCCGCCGCCCGCGCCCGCCGCGCCGCTCAACGCGTCGCTGCCCTACGCCGCCGTGAACCTGGTGCAGCAGCGCGCCGACGCGCTCGCCTCGCACGCCGACAGTCGCGGTGGCGGGCTCGCCTCGCGCTTCTGACCACAGCACGCATTCGCACCTACACTGACACGCTACGGCTCACCCAGTTCGACATAAATGGAACTCGATCAACTGCGTAGCCCACTAAAAACATAATTTGGTACATTATAGCTACATAGATCCTTTGGACACCCAGTGTGCATGCGGTGCTCCTCACCGAACCATGCCGCACCTACTAGTGTCCAAAGTATCTGTCCACCTGCACTTTGTGGAACTAGGGGACGCGACTGATGCTGCAGTTAATGGGCAGCTCACTGGGCTCAAGTAACAATTTTAATTAGGTGCCAGTGATCGGAACAGTAGAGGGAGTGTAACAAAGCGTCAGACACAGGGAGAGTTGGGTTTATTTAACAAAGCGTCAGACACAGGGAGAGTTGGGTTTATTTAACAAAGCGTTAGACACAGGGAGAGTTGGGTTTATTTAACAAAGCGTCAGACACAGGGAGAGTTGGGTTTATTTAACAAAGCGTTAGACACAGGGAGAGTTGGGTTTATTTAACAAAGCGTCAGACACAGGGAGAGTTGGGTTTATTTAACAAAGCGTCAGACACAGGGAGAGTTGGGTTTATTTGTCACGCGCCGACTTGAGGATTGCGTGCCAGTCTCTTTTCCCAACAAGACTGAGTACCTGTTATAAATATTCTTCCTGTTTGTAAAGTAGTAGCTTTAGCTCGCGGCTTCGCCCGCATACAGTTATCCCAAACTATGAAACTCGGATATACCTAAATGACTTGTTTGATTTTGATTGCGCAGTTATCCCACATAACCTAGCGTTTATGGTATGCTCAACTAACACGAGCAATGTCCCCATAAAATACGACACTGTTTATGGCAAAACGTGAATCATAAACATGAAGCTGGAACTGGTGGCGAGCAGGCGAGCGCGCACGTGCCGACGTGCGACGCGCGACGACGTGCACGTCACATCCGCCACGCAGTAGTGACTGTAGGAGCACCGCTTTGAGAATCCATACTAATTAATCATACGTACTAATATGAAAGCAAAAGTTAGGTACTCTGTCTGGCCGTTACGGTTAGGCGTGTTTGTAAACGCCTGAACCACTGAACCGATCGTGGTGAAAGACTAGATAAGGTAGCCCGGTTCCTGGCCACGGATCGTGGTGAAAGACTAGATAAGGTAGCCTCGGTCCTGGACTCCTGGCGAAGGACAGGCTACTTTTCATCGTGTATACGTAAATCAAGAATTTGACTGTTTCACGTTGGTTTATGCGTCGTGCCTCGACTCGACAGTGCATTAATGACAAACTGTATGTTGTTCTATAAAATTTTATCAAAAAAACATCTCGCACAATCCTATTTTATTTAAAATATGTGTCGAAAATATCAAGCAACAAATGAGTTCATAAAGACGATTGATGTAATTGCGCATCAAATTACAGAGAGAGACGCTCATTAATTTAAAGTTCCGGCACAGGTTCCGGTCGCCGCACACCGCACAGCACAGCAGCGCTCGACCAGCACACTGAGCGCACTTCGCACAGCACGCCACACAGACGCACATTCGCCACACGTCGCGCGTCGTCAGTCTCCCTCTCCTCTGACTCTGCGCACTTGCGCAGTAAACATGTTTTCAAACTGCATCATAAATTATAGCACACAGGTGCACAAATAGATAGAAGGCGCACGCACACGCGCACATCGAGCGCACACAGCGGCGCACGAGCGCGGCAGTTGTTGTTGTTGTGAGCGGAGCATGCGTCACGCGGGGCAGGGAGGAGCGGTGGGGGGGGGGGGGGGGGGGGGGGCTGCGCTCGAGTACTTTGTTTGTTTGTCGTAACGAACATCACACGCCTAACTAATGTATGCACTCACTTGCAGCATTCCTTTCTAGTGCAATAAAACTTGTTATTTATACAAATTGTTGTTTCCCTTTTCCGCGTCACGCAGTGTTTGCGGAATTAATGCACATTGAATGTAGCACCAAGCAAGAGTATATACAGTAGACAAACAGATACTTACCTACTATTTTTATCGTATAGGACTATAGTTTTGTAAGCTGGCGAGTACAAGGGACACCAATGATATCACGGGTTTTAATGTCCTATGCGTACCGATGTGTACTTCTCATATACGGCCACAGTTAATTGAAGCGATAATTATGTAACACTGACTGACTGTAAGTACCAAATTGAATCGAAAAAAAATTGTTAAATAAGGAAAAAACAAAATAGGGCCATTTGGACAAAAAACAATTACCTACTTAGAAGTGGGTTTACGAAATTGAAACTTAATTTTGAATGCATTTAAAATTTGGTATTGCCTCCGCGTGCTCGCAATACGGCTTCTACACTATTTGGAATGCTGAGTACAACTGAGAAATATTCTCCCATTCTTCAACTAGTGCATTTTCAGGGCATAAAATGTGACTGAACGAGGATTTCGGCTTCCAACACGTCTACCAAACTCGTCCCAGGCATATTCGAGAGGGTTTAGGTCAGGGCTTCTCACTGGCCACTCCATAAGATGGATTCCCACGTCTTGAAGGTACTCGTTTACCACACGTACTCGATTCATCAGAGAACATCACTCTGCCCAATTCGTCGTCTCGTCACTCCATTCGATGTGCTCACCGGGCCTATCTTAATGCAACTTTATGATGCCGTTCGAGTTTTGGGTGTTGGTTTTTATTTTCTTTTTTCTATCCATAACTTCGAACAGGCTAGTATGCAATAAGGTAATATACCTAATATTGTTTTCAAGTTAATTTTTTCTTCATGAAACTATCTTCTGGTATATCATGACTAATATAATCACACACCTCACTCTACTCCACACACTACACTAGTGTACACCACACTCGCTACACCACATCACACTAGTGTACACCACACTCGCTACACCACATCACACTAGTGTACACCACACTCGCTACACCACATCACACTAGTGTACACCACACTCGCTACACCACATCACACTAGTGTACACCACACTCGCTACACCACATCACACTAGTGTACACCACACTCGCTACACCACATCACACTAGTGTACACCACACTCGCTACACCACATCACACTAGTGTACACCACACTCGCTACACCACATCACACTAGTGTACACCACACTCGCTACACCACATCACACCACACCAAACTAAAGCACACCACGCTTCTTACCACATGATACATACTCGTGATGTTAGAATATTGATGATAGGAATAACAAGATATGTAACTGTAACACTACATCTAAGATATGGAAGAGCGGAGTCTCCTAACACAGGCATTGTTTGCCTATAATAATAATAATATGTTTATTCAGATAGGAAACGCCGACCTCACTAGTTTTTAAAATATGATTGACGTGTAAAAGTGTTTGTGCAAACCTACTTACAGAAATAAAATCATTTATCATTTCATTTATCATTCAAAAATTATAAGGCATGAAAATTAGTACAAAAATTATATTGCTAAGACTTACGTGCCTGAACTAGGTAATCCTGTGTTTCAGGCGAGATGAGCTAACACAGTCTTTTAAAATTAATAAATAATCAAAAGTTGACAATAGACTCCAAAAGAGGAAAGAAAACTTTTTTACAAAAAAAACAACCGACTTCAAAAAAAACTACAAAGTGATAAATAACTTTAATTTCGGAAGTCGGTGTCGTTGGTTCCGCATTTTCGTTTTTTGACACCGACTTCCGAAATTAAAGTTATTTATCACTTTGTAGTTTTTTTTGAAGTCGGTTGTTTTTTTTGTAAAAAAGTTTTTATTTTTCACTTTTTAGTTGTACCTACTCCACACAAATTTAAATATCACTAGTGCATTGAGGAATTGAAGACACCGACTAGAAGAATCATCAAAATTCGCATAGAAATGCCGGAGATGCAGTACAATGTATTATATACTAAAACCTTCCTGAAAGTATGTAGATCACATTAGTGAAAGAATTATCAAAATCGGTTCATTAGTTTTTGAGAAAATCGCGGACAAACAAACATACATACATACATACATACGGGTCGAATACAGAACCTCCTTTTTTGAAGTCGGTTAAAAAGGAAAGAGGAAGAGAAAAGGAGGCTCCAAACACATTTCATTGTACCTACATGAAGCTTTTTCTGAACATAAATAAAAAATAAAACAAAAATAAATCTTATGTTTAGGAGCTATTTAGATTTCTTTAGGCACTTTGCAAGTGGCTTTTTTATATTGCTCGTCCATATATAAGCCATAGTTATCAATATTGCGTCCATTCATAGCGGCTGAAGTGCTTCGATCAGGTATTAACATATTATCGCGACATCAGTAATGCAAGTAATGCAGGGTGTAGTGGCCCTACCCGAGTGTGCGCAATGCAGAATAGTATTATTACAAAGCGTCTCCGTTACATCATCCGAGTGATTACTGTGCCGTTGACCCCGGCCGAGAATAGATCCTTTTGGCTGCGGGCTCGTGCCAGCCAGCAGGATCCCGTAAGTAGCAACATGCAGGATGCAAGCACTTGAGAACTCACATCCAGGCGTAGACTGCAAGTACCTAGCATAGTTGATCGATAATTATCTTTTGTTCTATTGGACAGATTATAAATTACGAATCGTCTAATTGTCCACATTTTAAAGCAATCCAACCACTAAACTAGACTTATTTGACGTTTTAATGGACCCAAACTGCCAACTGCTACACCAATGTTAGTCTTTTTATTATTTTTGTAATTAGCCGTTATTATCCCACTGCTGGGCAAAGACGGCATGTCCTAGACCCAAAGATCGTGACATGTGACTTGTACGCGGTCGGCAGTGTCCCAACAGTGGGAATATGCTGGGCAAAGGCCTTCCAGTACCTACTCTAATTCCACCTCTCTCTATCCAGGGCTGCTAAGGATAAATGTAAGTTTACAAGTGTTATAGGTATTCTAATTTGCAAACAGGTGCAAACCCTGCCTATGATGAAAGTCGCGGGTCTTCGCGGCGTGTTTACGCCTTCATTAATGTCACAGACCGCCACATTTAAGTGCATTCAGTAATAAAGTTTAACGAGCTGACGTCAGTGACACTGAAACAGACACGTGTAATGAACAATGCGTCCGACTGTCGAAGGTTCACACCGACTGACTGCGATCGCACCGCAGAGCGGGCGCGCGCGCGCAGGGCGACCTCTCTCACGTGCGCGCGGGCTACATTCATGCGAAATGTTTTGCGACGTGTCCAAGGCCTTCTATTGTTACATCATGATGCACTTTATCAGGAAATTGTACCACTATGGTATGAGAAACAGGGCTCTCGAATTCAGGGCCCCTACCACAAGCTCTTAACGCGATCCATTTTAGGACCTAAACTGAACTGGAGGCCTACCACAAGCTCTTAACGCGATCCATTTTAGCACCTAAACTGAACTGGAGGCCTACCACAAGCTCTTAACGCGATCCATTTTAGGACCTAAACTGAACTGGAGGCCTACCACAAGCTCTTAACGCGATCCATTTTAGGACCTAAACTGAACTGGAGGCCTACCACAAGCTCTTAACGCGATCCATTTTAGGACCTAAACTGAACTGGAGGCCTACCACAAGCTCTTAACGCGATCCATTTTAGGACCTAAACTGAACTGTTCTTCTAATTCGTACCATGACGTCAGTTTAACGATTCAGTTTAGGCCGTGCCATCTGCTGACAGCGATTGTCCCAAACTGAGTCGCAAGTTTTGGTTTCATTCATACTTGTTTGGTACCATGACGTCCATAGAGCAGCTCAAGCGATGCAGTTTAGGAATCTAAACTGAAATGTCTTGTTTTTGAATCGTTTTTAATTAGATCACGGTAGGCGTCCTGTTCTTCTAATTCGTACCATGACGTCAGTTTAACGATTCAATTTAGGCCGTGCCATCTGACAGCGACTGTCCCAAACTGAGTCGCAAGTTTTGGTTTCATTCATTTAATTTTGTACTAGTTTGGTACCATGACGTCCATAGAGCAGCTCAACTGAAACGCTCAACTGTCAAAATAAGCGATTCAATAAAAGTTACTATTTCCCTAACATAAACTGAAACGTTTGGTGAATTATTGACGACAATAAAGTTTTTTAGTGAGGTTTTAGTGGAATTTTACAAAAACCAATGTAAGTGTACTTTAATCTTTCTTTTAAAGTCTAAAATACACGTTTTACATGCCTTTTTTAACCGCATTTGTTTTTCTTTAACAGATGTCTGATGAACTACTTGTACTTATTTGTGTTTTTTGAGGAAGATTCTGCCTCACACTATCACACTATGACAACTCACACAACTTTTTTTATTCTCGTACGTTCGACACAGTAAACATAATTTATTCTATTACGTTGAAATAAAAATATTGTTTTCGTATAAATAGCAAAAGGTAAATAAATACCTATCTACTTTGACTAAGAATTATTATAACAATAGTTACCTATTAACGTGGAATCTTAAAAACTGTGACTGTTGAGTGTCTTTTTTATATACCTACTTTAAAGTAAATGTTATGTGCTTCTGAACGTATCTGACACTAAAATGTGCGCGAAACAAACTTATTTGACAATAATAGCGTTGTCTCTTTTCAACCAAAAACGTTTCAAACGCGGTTCAGCGACAAATTATTTATTGACGTGTAAAAGTGTTTGTGTAAACCTACTTACAGAAATAAAATCATTTATCATTTAAATTGCGATCTTTCATTCACTTTTAACGATCCAAATGCCGCTGAGCGTATTGGACGTCATGGTACGACTTTGAAGCGATGCAGTTTAGGAACCTAAACTGAAATTCATGCTTTTGAATCGTTTTTAATTAGACCATGGTAGGCCACCAGTGCTTCGCGTAACAACCATAGAAATGTAAAAAAACATTATATACACTTTCATATAGGTATATATATATATGGTAACAACAGACAATGTTCACTACAGCCAATTAGAATCTGAAGGGCTAGAAGCAATTTATCACGCTGACGACTGACGAAATGGTAATTCAATACGTTAGCACTGGCTAGCATAATTAATTTATCACGCTGACGACTGACGAAATGGTAATTCAATACGTTAGCACTGGCTAGCATAATTAATTTATCACGCTGACGACTGACGAAATGGTAATTCAATACGTTAGCACTGGCTAGCATAATTAATTTAATCGATTGAACTAATCATTTTAAATATTTACTACTTTGTGACATTTAAAAAAAACATAGAAACGCAATATCTCCGAGATCTCGCTAGATAAATAATAAATGTAGAATTTTCTCAAGTTGAAGGTACACATATTAGGCAAAAAAAAAAAAGCGGCCAAGTGCGAGTCGGACTCGCCCATGAAGGGTTCCGTAGCAGCAAGTAACATAATATAAAAGTTCTTGTAGTTCGTTGTAACTTTGAGTTGTGTGAAAGTGAAATATCAAAACGGGTATTTTTGGAATGCTTTATTAAGGTTTAATCTATAAAGATAAAAAATAAAACTGGCATGTCCGCAACTAAGGCAAAATAACACAGCGGCGCCAGCGCCGCGCCCGCGCGCGCCCCGGGCCGGGCGCTTGCGCAAATATCCGCGATAACTTCGTAAATATTCAGTAGGTATTTAATTATTTATACGATTTCGTGCGCCATTTCAATGTTATCACATTCCGTGTAAACAACTAGCCACTAAATCCTGACTTGTTTTAATGACGCTTTTTATGTACATTATTTTATTTTTTAGATGCACCAATTTGGCAACAGTAAGAAGATTCAATAGAATCTTTCCTCATCATCACGTTGGCCGTATAATTTGATAATCTAGAGCAATGTTGAAATTATTTTAGGTAAGTAAGTAGACCGTATTTAATTTGTTTTACTATCACTGGCATGCTATTTTATTCTAAATGGTCTTGCCGTTTCTGACGGACCTTGTACTACAGCTGGTACAGTAGTTCTACAATTAATAAAGGTTGAATACATAGCTACCTAGCTGGTAGCCGAGTGACCCCGCTTTATCGGTCAATGTCACCTTGGATAACACTCGCGGTGGCACGCGCTGCGGGCGCTGCGGCGCACAGTGGGCCCATACTGAAAATTAGTGGACTTAGGCAACAAAGTTCCAATATCGATGCGATTTTTTTTTATATGACGTGTTATGATATTCCTGACAACTTTTATTCTTATAACATTTCTTCTAAAGTTGATAGTTTGTCTTGAAAAAAATTAATTAGATTATTTTGTATGGAGCGAATCACGTTTAATTTTTTTTCTTCAATTGTACTAATATGTTGGGTGTGTGGCGTGAGTATATGATAGCTAGGGTCATTCTCTATCCATGAAAAAAAAAACAGCGCCGGCCATCTGCGGCAGCGCGAGTAATCATTCGGTAAAAAAAAAATGTTATGTAAGATTTTTTTTTGCCATTTAAAATAAATTCAAAGTAAATTTTTTGTGTCATTATGCTAATTCACCTTCTCTTTATTAAATATATAGTTTTAACAGCGCATAGGTACTTATAACTAATTATTCTGGTAGAAATTTAGTAATTATTGCTATGTTATCGGTAGCACCTGCATTGTGATTGATGACTCATTTGTTATTGCGCTCGGCTAAGCGCATAACTAGTATAACATAACATAGTCATCGAAAAATGCTCGTCTCTGATTGGCTGAATAATTTTCACTCACTGATAACAGTGTCCACTACTTGAGTAATTAACACTGTCTATAAATATAAAGACATTCATTAAGTCCATCTAGTTTCGCTCTTGTCGCTTATTTGTGAACACAGTGAAATACTTTTATTTTTATATTTACATTAGAACTATGGCTGGATTTTGTACCAACCTAGATTTTTTTGTGAAATTAAGAAGTGGCGGTGATCTGAAAAATCATGTTTCTATATGAAAGTATCATTTCTGTCTTGACTACCGAAGTTTCTGAAGAAGACAAGAACCGAATCAAGGAGTTCTGTCGACTTTTTTGTGTAAATCTAAATAAAAAGTGGATAGAGTCAAGTAGAAACCAAAAAACTTTTATGAATCGTGTAAGTAATCGCAAGTGGTTGGAAAAAAACATCAACTGGCCTGTTTGTGACAGTGTTGACCTGAGAAGTGAGATGGGCTTTTCGGACGCAGTCTTATCTGAACCTGTGGATATAGATTCCCATGTTCCTACTCTTGCAGTATGTACTGCGGAAGCGGGAACATCTACAGAAAAGGAGCACAGAAAACCATTCGAAGAGTTAAGTAAGAAGCAAAAAAAAAGACGTTCTACTTCCATAGTAGAAGAAAATTCCGAAGAAGAGTTGCAGACCTGGTACATAACAAAATTGAAAGACAACGGCAAAACGAATCTGGCAAAAGTGATCGAATACCTTTCCAGTAATCCAGATGCCCTATCCGAAGTAGACGAGCGACTATTCAAAAAGCAGAGCTTAAGTACTGTCTCTGAAGATAACTGTTTAGCTCTTTATACATCACTTGCGCTCTCGAAATGGAAGTACTTAGCTCTTCGACAATTTCTGAAAGAAGAAAACTGTGCTGCCTTTCCATCTTATCCAAAGCTTGTAAATGCCAAGAAAAGATGTTACCCACCACAAGAGAGTATGGAGATTACCGAAAAAGGAGCTCAAATTAAATTGCAAGCGCTATTGGACCACACTGTGGAAAGGATTTTACTAGGTATTAGTAATTCTGTTGATAGGTCTCAAAATAAAGAACTCAAGTTGACCTGGAAATGGGGACTTGATGGTTCTTCGTCGCAGAGCAATTATAAACAGAAAACGTCTACAGAGTTCGATGATTCATCAGTAGTCATGATAAGCATCGTCCCTCTTCGGCTAGTGTCTACTAGCCCATCTTCTGGGAATGAAAATATAGTTTGGGAGAACCCCACACCTTGCTCAACTCTGTACTGTCGACCGGTGAAGTTCACTTTCACTTCGGAGACAGCTGATTTTATAATGTCTGAAGAGTCTGAGATGAAAAAACAAATTGATGAACGAATATCTACACAGTGTGGAAATATTATTGTATCACATGAATTGCATATGACCATGATTGATGGAAAAGTGGCCAATATTATTGCTGAAGTACCATCATATGCAACGTGTCCTATTTGCTTGGCAAAACCGAGCGAGATGAATAATTTAGACGCTTTGACTTCCAAACCACTTCGTGAAGAAATTTACAAACAAGGAATTTCTTCACTGCATATGAAGATTCGGTGTATGGAATGTCTTCTCCATATATCTTATAATCTGGATTTTCAACGATGGACTGCTCGAGGCGAACATAAGGCTTTGAAACAAGCTAAAAAAAATACCACGCAACAAGAGTTTCGTGAGCAAACTGGAATGCTGATTGATATAGTCAAACAGGTATGTATTTAATTTTGGCTCTTTTTATGTTGTTTGTGTATTATATCTCTATGTATTGTATATTACAGTATTGTTTTCCCATTTTAGGGTTTTGGAACTACAAATGACGGGAATACTGCGAGGCGCTTTTTCCAAGATTACAAAAGATCATCCAGAATAACGGGAATTGACGAAAATCTGATTTTCAGATTTTCCGTTATTCTACAAGCCATATCATCAGGCAAAAACATTGACTGTGAAAAATTTAGAAGATACTGCAGAGAAACAGCTGATGTGTACGTGCAACACTATTCGTGGTACTACATGCCAGTTAGTGTACATAAACTTCTAATGCACGGTGCAGACATCTGTAACCACTTTGGTGTTTTGCCAATCGGTAAGTAAAAAATAAATATAGTTTGATGTATTATTTGACTCAATTGCGTTTTGAAATTAAAATGTATGTACTTATTCGTTTTAGGTATCTTATCTGAAGAAGCTTCGGAAGCCCGTAATAAGGACTTCAGAAACGTCAGGGAGTGGCACACTCGGAAAACGGGGAGAATAGCAACAAACGAAGACATCCTCCATGGACTTCTAATAAGCTCTGATCCCCACATATCCTACATAAGGCCTAAAATATTGAAACAGGGTCATAATGAGTTGTTGCCTGAAGCAATTCAGTTGTTACAGACTACTGAGCCTCCCTGTGACAGTGAGATTATGGAGGAAGAAGAATGCCTCATAGCAGAGTCCGAAAATTTGCCGGACCCACTAGCACTTCTGGAACAAGAAATAATGTGATCCGGCTCTAGATTATCCTCACAAAAGCCCATCAGGGCTAGGTATATGACAAACAGCCCTTTTCAGGGCTACAATTACTTCACAGTTTCATACGCTTGATTATGTAGATAATTATCAACGACTTGCCCGTACAAATTTAAATTATTTCACCTATCATTAACAAAATTAGTATAACCTGAAACTTATTACGATATTTATTCAACAATAGATAACGTGCAGTTAAAAAAATAACACAGCCAATCAGAGACAAGCATTTTTCGACGACTCATTAGTTATACGCTTAGACGAGCGCAATAACAAATGAGTCATCAATCACAATGCAGGTGCTACCGATAACATAGCAATAATTACTAAATTTCTACCAGAATAATTAGTTATAAGTACCTATGCGCTGTTAAAACTATATATTTAATAAAGAAAAGGTGAATTAGCCTAATGACACAAAAAATTTACTTTGAATTTATTTTAAATGGCAAAAAAAAATCTTACAAAACATTTTTTTTTACCGAATGATTACTCGCGCTGCCGCAGATGGCCGGCGCTGTTTTTTTTTTCGTGGATAGAGAATGACCCTAGCTATCATATACTCACGCCACACACCCAACATATTAGTACAATTGAAGAAAAAAAATTAAACGTGATTCGCTCCATACAAAATAATCTAATTAATTTTTTTCAAGACAAACTATCAACTTTAGAAGAAATGTTATAAGAATAAAAGTTGTCAGGAATATCATAACACGTCATATAAAAAAAAATCGCATCGATATTGGAACTTTGTTGCCTAAGTCCACTAATTTTCAGTATGGGCCCACTGTGCGGCGCGGCGCGCGGGGTCCACGGTACACACACGTAAACATTGACGAATATAATCTCTCACATCATTCGTTAATATTACCCATTTAACAAAATAACATGCGATTTAATCAGCATAATAATGTAGTGATTTAATTTAAAAACAGATTGAATACCAAGTTCCTAACAAAAAGAGGCTAATCAACATTCCTAGTCAGTGTTTATTGGCGTCGTTTCCTCGCCGCTGTGCCGCTGCGGGCACTGGGCTCCTCGGCTGCGCGGCTCCAAGATGTTCGTCCGTGCCTCCGTCACATCGTCGCGTGTCGCGTGTGCGTGCACACCTCGGGCACAGGAGGTGGAGTAGTCGCCTCACACCGACCTGTTCCTGTTGCATTATTCATCATTAGCTTTTTCACTTCGAATGTTAAACGACTACACCACCTGAGTATCAAATTTCTTCATTATATCCAGGTTATGATTTAGATAGGGTTTAAAAAAAAACAACCGCCTTCATAAACAACAATAATTTAGGATCAAATTACAAAACCCATATAATACCTATTCTATATTTTTAGGTGAAGTCGGCGCCACGCCCCAACTACACTATACTATCTAAGTATTTTTTATGTAAATTAGGGTTGCTATTGTAAATATTTTGTGATTGTTTTGTTAATAGGTATGTAGTTTGAATACTGTCCTAAGTACTTTTTGTCTAAATTAGTTAATTAATGTTGGGATTTAGCGTCGACTTCAACAGTAAAATACATACTTAATTATATTAAGTTTTATCTGGGTTTTATAATTGGATCTTAAATTATTGTTTAAAATTAAGACAAGGTTTGATGTAGTAAAGTGAAGTGAATAAAATATTATTTTTCACTTTTGCGTTCGTTATTTGTCGAAGGCGGTTCTTTTTTTTTATTATCTAAAACTCTATCTAAATCGGATCAGTAATTTTTGAGAAAATCGCGGACATACAAACATACATAGTATACATACAAACGGCTCGAATACAGAAATTCCTTTTTTTGAAGACGGTTAAAAAGGCACCACAGCGTGAGTAGTCTTGCGATCTCTTGTGAAACCGAATTGTTTGCTGTTTCACCATTTACGAGTATGTTCAAGTAGGTATGTAGATTTCTTGTCAACGACGTCACATGCCCATCCTGGGACTCTGAGGCAACACCGAGCGATGTGCAGGAGCACTCATTATATTATCATTTGTTGAAATCAGTTCAGTAGGTGTCGGTACAGTAACGGTCAAAAGTGGAGTAGCACCATAAGGATTGTTTTGCTGTGGACACGCGGTACAGGCCGTACCTACACATGTTTGTATAAGTGGTGTGAGTGAGTGATGTGTGTATGTGTGTGACACAGAACGCACACCTCAGAATTTATACATTGGTGTCGAGCAAAACAAAAACATATCGCTTTTTCACACACGCAGCGTATAATATATATACGTAATTACGTAATATGACCTTGGTCGGTTCATACGATTGCTAAAATTGACAGTGTTATAACAAGTTCAGATGACCGATAAGCGTAACGTAAAGACACACATAAGTCAAGGATCCAATTTCGAAATGAGACTTTTTTTTTTCTTTTCAACGATTATCTTCATCTGGCCTTTTATTATTCGATAAATGAATAAACGAGAATAATAATGTAATAATTCTTTTTATTATTATATAGGGTGACTGGTAATTAGTGACCGATACTTAAACACGTGATTGTACTCATGATAACAAACAACTTTTACTATGGGACCAAACCTAAAATCGCGAAAAAAAAAATCTGCTGTTCCTTACATTTATGTTCGTATATAACTCGTCAAAATGTAGGGAATAGCTGATTTTTTTTTCGCGATTTCAGGTTTGGTCCCTGTTTTGGTCCCTGGTTTGGTATAGTTAGTGAAATATGGAGTTAAGAATAAAAATGTTTTATAAGTGATTACAAAATGTTTATTCGTTATAATTTTATAAAGTGTAAATAAACTTCTAGTTTAGGACTTATTGTGGGATTATTCCACTTTGCCTCACCGGCCGCTCCACTGGTGGGGCAAGGTGGAATGGCTTACGAAGAAGATTGAAACGAAATCTCAAAATAATCCTTACTACGAATATGCTACAATATAATTTTATTATTACTAGGTATAATGTGCACCTAGCTTCTGACGTTTCATAAGTAAGTGCCCATGTCGGTTTATGTGAAATAAAAATATTTTGATTTTGATTGATAATCAATTTATAATTTAATACTTAGTATAACCCCCATTATTAGCAATGCAATCTTGTAAACGCTGGCGCATGGGCCCTACAATATTGCTACATAGGTATCTCTGTTCCTGTTCAAATTTCCCAGATTTCCTTGAAATGTAACTTGCAACTGCTCATCAGACCTCTAATTCCTTGCTTTTCATAGCTGTATCGCAAAATGTAAAGGTTCTTGTTTATGATTTTCAATCAACTATGGTTTTTGAGCTGGTTTTCGTTTGCACGGCGAACAGTTCGTGAAGACGTGTCGAATAAATCGGCAAAATATCTCGTTGGTATATAACCACTTATTTCATAATCACTGACCAGGCCTTCCACTTCGACTGGCAAGGCTACCCTCTTCCTTATTTAGTGACCCTCCGACTCACAGTACGTAATTTCTCTAAAAAAAAAAGGAGTAATGTTAGGCTACTAGCAAAAAGCGTGATTATTCGAAGTAATTATTAAAACATTAAAAAAACTATCACCGCGCGTGAGATTCGAACTCACGGCTCGCTACGCAGGACGCGCTTACCCAAATATTATGATAACCGCTAAGCTATCATGCCATATACCGTAGCAGTTGAATTTATGAAATAAAAAATCAGTTGCAAATGAATGTGAGTGTGTGTGTCTTTAGTAGAGAAATGACTAATTAAAAGAAGGTCGTAAGTAAAACCAAAGTGTCAATCTATTGCTTTGTGAAATTGCTACTCCACTTAGACCGTGACCGTACCTAGTTCAGGCTGTCGAGATAAAATACTTGATACAGACACACAGCCTTCCGTGCTACCGCAGTCCGGTAAAAATAACCAAACTTTTAACACGCTACTTTCAAAATCGAATCTTAAAAAGTCGCAATCGAAATCCTATTCAACGATGATTAGTATAATATAGTCTTTGATTATAATATAGTATCGTAATCACTAAGTGATAATAGTTTTGTTTATATGTATAGTAGGGACTCCAAAAAAGTATTTGTCAACTTGGCAACTAAAAGTGGTTTAAAATAATTAAATAGGCAGGAATGTGTACGTCAATCAGCAATCGTTCCAGTATCTAGCCACAAGTGTTTTGTTTTATGTATTCAGCGAGATAATGTAATTTAATTATAATAGTGACATTGCGCCACGAAAGGCAACGTCTCAAGGTTGGAAACTTAAAAACCATTATGACGCTTTAGTCTTTACTTGGGAATCATTAATATGCTAAGTATTGTCAGCCATGAGCCATGAGCCATGAGCGCTCAGCAAGGTAACGCTTGCCTAATTCTTGCTACAGTTGCCACTACCACTACCTGTGTTCTCCAACAAACATTATTTTCTTGTTATCTAACTTCCAGTTGCCGCGTTTATTAATTTAAACTAGTTCAGCTAAAGTTCAAGGTTCACTAAATTATCAAATATAAAACGTGTGATAAATATACGTTATTAATATTATGTTAATGATTGCCTTCTCCGACACTCGTTGGAGACAATGCTCGATGAGCCTGGTAGCTGTTCAAACTGAAACTCAGCATTTATTTCAAATAAACCAATTAGGTACAGGCACTTTTGAAAAGTCAAGGGGTCGGTCAGTCAGAAAGATGTAGCTATTTGCCTATTCCAAAGCGTAGATACCTATGGAGAAGAACGGGCAAGAAACTCCACGGACACTCTTTTAAATCCAAATAGGCAAAATATTAGTTCCGTCGTTCTTGTTGATATTATATTTGTAAGAACGATGAAGAAAGACGTGCACGTTAAAAGACATACAAATAAATTTAAAAAACAATTCCAAAGCCGTGGCAGTTAAGAGATGACCAGTCCTTACTGACGGCGCCCGTTCACGAACATGGAGGGAGTCGCACTACGTCCGTTACGCGTTACGTCCGTTTATAGCCCTATTGTATTCTCGAGGATGCATTTTTTCTTGGATCAGTCGCGTTACAGCCGTTCTACCAAAAGTACACTCAACGCTAAAAGTGCTTGACGCCGTGTGGATCAGCACCATTCAGCTCAATCACTTGAAAAGGAACTTAATGATCCAACACACACGCCACACCACGCCACACCAGTGAGACATTTCAGTAAGCATGACGTACCAACAGCCAGGGTACGCTCAAGTTAATGAAAGACGTACCCAGTAAATGGTAGCTTTACAGTAGATACTTTACAGTAGATGCTCACACATGTGCTATGCAGTTATAGGTACAATACTAAGAGATTGAATTTATACAATGCAAATACGTGTATAGTTGTATAATCTCCAACAGCTATAACAATACTTTTGAATGCTAATCAATTGCTCTAAACAAAAAAAAAATATGTTTGTTGTATTGTATGGTCAGATAGGCAGTCGCTCCATGTAAAATACTGGTATTGAGCTGCATCCGATTAGACTGGAAGCCGACCCCAACGTAGTTGGGAACAGAGGCTAGACAGAAGAGAATCAAATTGTTTTATGCGCCCTTGTGGAGCAAGACCACCATTGAACCAAGCATTTTGTCAGCGATGTAATCCCCCAACTTATAATATGCTTGGCTGCATAGTCTGCGTTTTAAGCAAGACTTAAATTTCGTTTCATGCAGTCTGAGTATGTGGGGAGGCATTTTATTATAACATTTTAAACAGTAGGTATCCCTTTTATTATTCGTAGCCCATGAAGGATGAGTCTACTAAAATCTGTCTAAATCAGTCTAAAATCTGTTGAACTAATTGGTGCCTTATAATCCTACAGTTGTGTCTTTCTCTTCTATTACTTTTTATTTTTTTTACCCGGTATGTATGTGTTCATCTGTTGCCTCATAACTTCGAAACTTCTTGTCATAATTGGACAAATGAGGTATCGTTGAATGCGTCATGATCGTCCGCTAGTTATAGGCTATGTGACGTCACAATACATTGAATATGTCGCCCTCTAGCGGAGATAAAGTCATGATCTAAAATTATTTTTATTTTTAATCATGCCGTGTTGGTTATCAAATGAAAGTGCTAGTTAGCACATTTAAAAAATATAAATATTACTGAAATAAGCCCCAAATAATTAAATTAAAATAAGTTTAAAAACTAAAACCCGACTACTGATGATAAAAAGAATGAAACAAGAAAGTACATTCCCGTGGCCGCATGCCGCTGTACTAACATACAAAGTACATTCCCGTGGCCGCATGCCGCTGTACTAACATACAAAGTACATTCCCGTGGCCGCATGCCGCTGTACTAACATACAAAGTACATTCCCGTGGCCGCATGCCGCTGTACTAACATACAAAGTACATTCCCGTGGCCGCATGCCGCTGTACTAACATACAAAGTACATTCCCGTGGCCGCATGCCGCTGTACTAACATACAAAGTACATTCCCGTGGCCGCATGCCGCTGTACTAACATACAAAGTACATTCCCGTGGCCGCATGCCGCTGTACTAACATACAAAGTACATTCCCGTGGCCGCATGCCGCTGTACTAACATACAAAGTACATTCCCGTGGCCGCATGCCGCTGTACTAACATACAAAGTACATTCCCGTGGCCGCATGCCGCTGTACTAACATACAAAGTACATTCCCGTGGCCGCATGCCGCTGTACTAACATACAAAGTACATTCCCGTGGCCGCATGCCGCTGTACTAACATACAAAGTACATTCCCGTGGCCGCATGCCGCTGTACTAACATACAAAGTACATTCCCGTGGCCGCATGCCGCTGTACTAACATACAAAGTACATTCCCGTGGCCGCATGCCGCTGTACTAACATACAAAGTACATTCCCGTGGCCGCATGCCGCTGTACTAACATACAAAGTACATTCCCGTGGCCGCATGCCGCTGTACTAACATACAAAGTACATTCCCGTGGCCGCATGCCGCTGTACTAACATACAAAGTACATTCCCGTGGCCGCATGCCGCTGTACTAACATACAAAGTACATTCCCGTGGCCGCATGCCGCTGTACTAACATACAAAGTACATTCCCGTGGCCGCATGCCGCTGTACTAACATACAAAGTACATTCCCGTGGCCGCATGCCGCTGTACTAACATACAAAGTACATTCCCGTGGCCGCATGCCGCTGTACTAACATACAAAGTACATTCCCGTGGCCGCATGCCGCTGTACTAACATAAAAAGCTGGAGGAGGGCTTCCTTGTTTCATTCTTTTCAGTAGTCGGGTTTTAGTTTTTAAACTTATTTTTTTAATCCTTTATTAAAAAGAACCAGGTTCTTAATAATTAATTACAATGTAGCCTATAAGACTAATAAGCAATTTTAATCTAACTTAATTTTTTACGTGATAATTATTTTAAAACTTAGAATAGTGTTGATTGTACTTTACACAAGACCGTTCCACTTTCTTATAGTCTGATATGATGATATAAACACTTTGTTCATGTGTTATTATGTGATTCATTGGCACTATTGTTACTTATTGGCCTAAGACTATTGCGGACCTCGTCAACGTTCCTCTTGAGAGGCGCGCGCGGAACATGGCGCTAGCGTCTCGGGCTTGTGTCCGTTCAGGAGACAGACGCCTCAAGTCTGTCACCTACAGGCAGCAGAGATTGGCCCTACCCGGTCTGTTTGACCTGCAGGAGAGTACTCACCGGTAGCACTCGCTTATGGTTCCTTGAATAGTGACGGTATGTTGGTGTGTGGTGCGCACTGTAACGGTCACCTCGACGTATCGACTGATGTGATGCTCAGACCCGGGATGCTAGGAGTAGAATCCCGGGTCCGTCCGGGTCTGTCGGGGTTATTCACGTGTAGTGACACGCGAGTGCTCCCGATGAGTACCATCCTGTCTACAGGCAACATGTTCAGGCTCACATTATCACTGTACGGCAGTTGTTATCAGCTAGCTGGTCCCCGAGCAAGGGATGCTCACAGGCACAGCCTCTCATGCTCACGGCGCGCGGTGGCCAACTGTAGCGTCCAGTGCCGTCGCTTAAGCAAATATGAAAAGTATTTATATCTATTATGAATTTATGAGTTATATTTGTATGTGTCCAGATAATATTGGTGTTCTGCAGCTCGTTGGAAGCTCGCTGGCTTTTCTATTTCTATTTCAACAGCATGCACGTTATTGTTGCACAAAGTGTAAGATTTACAAGTGCTTCGTTTGAACGCTCGCCAAACCCGCAGGACAGCGCGGCTCTGTCCTAGATACTGGAACCAGTGCTAAGCAATGTGTAATAAAAGTGTAATAACACTCACTCGCTGTTAATTGTTGTAACGAGCTGATGACGCCACCCAATGACTAAACCTGGTGTCAGTGTTTACTAAATCTGCTACTGTGTGGTTCCACTATTAGTTAATTTTCATCCAGAGAGGGTACACTGAGTACATACTACATACAGCACACATTACATTCATTTATTTATAAAAAGAGAGAGTAAATAATGTTGAAATGTTATGATACAGCATCGCGCCAATGTGTGCGTTTCTATAATTATGTGATACGTGTCGTATCCATTTTATATATAGCAGTTTATCTGCGATACGCGATCAACTATTTCGGTAACACTTTCACTGCTAAAGGCCGCGGTGACAAATGACGTCGCTCTTACGGTAAACAGTATTTATTTACATTAATTAGTATTCTCAATGTGCACTGTGTGCAGTGAGTGCACACTCACGTGTCGTCTGTAGGTACTGTCTGCAGGTACGGCACTGTGCGCATGGCAAGCAGCGCTACTGTGGCCCGCACCTCCCTTGTCGTCTGTAGGTACTGTCTGCAGGTACGGCACTGTGCGCATGGCAAGCAGCGCTACTGTGGCCCGCACCTCCCTTGTCGTCTGTAGGTACTGTCTGCAGGTACGGCACTGTGCGCATGGCAAGCAGCGCTACCGCACCTCGCGCACCCCCATGTTAACACGACGAGAACAATAAGTAGGTACAGGTGCTCCGCTTTCATACACTCCGAACAAAACGTTTCAACGTAATATTTGACAATGTTCCAATACATTTAGGTCTTGAAAAACTTTAATTGTTTTGTTTACAGCAAACGTTCTCAACACTTGAAGTGATCAATTGTGGTATTTCAATGATACAATTGTGTGAACCAATACCAATAAACTAATTACTATTTCAATGAGATGGTGTAAAAAAATCTACAAATTTTCTCCAATACAATGATCAGACTATTTGACACGTGAGCTTCTTTCCCCGGCCCCTCCTCGCCCTCGCCACAACCAGCACTGCGACGGTACTAACTACTAACTACAGATGAGGGCAGCGTCGCCACCTGAACACAAATACTCTTCACAATAGCATAAAAATAGATAAGCAATATAAACAAACGGAAAGTCGCCGGATTATAAAAATAGTGTATCAAGAGTTGCCAAATCGTTGTCAGAAGAGAGAAGATAGTTTGTACCGCGCATCGCAATATGAAATGGTATTCAAGTCTCGTTCATTTCATACATACCTAACAGCTATGTTCTATCACCGCGAATGACCGTCGACACATTTGAGTAAACCACGGATATCTATGGTGAAGGCATATCTCTCAGATATATATGGAGTAAACAGTCTGCGCAGCCAGCGCCCGGGGTGCCAGCTGCGTGGTAGTCCGCGCAGCCAGCGCCCGGGGTGCCAGCTGCGTGGTAGTCTGCGCAGCCAGCGCCCGGGGTGCCAGCTGCGTGGTAGTCTGCGCAGCCAGCGCCCGGGGTGCCAGCTGCGTGGTAGTCCGCGCAGCCAGCGCCCGGGGTGCCAGCTGCGTGGTAGTCTGCGCAGCCAGCGCCCGGGGTGCCAGCTGCGTGGTAGTCTGCGCAGCCAGCGCCCGGGGTGCCAGCTGCGTGGTAGTCTGCGCAGCCAGCGCCCGGGGTGCCAGCTGCGTGGTAGTCTGCGCAGCCAGCGCCCGGGGTGCCAGCTGCGTGGTAGTCTGCGCAGCCAGCGCCCGGGGTGCCAGCTGCGTGGTTGCCTTCAACGGTTGGCTCATGCCGGTTTTGATGTACTTTTTGGCACACTCAAATGGACTCTGACCGAACTCGATGCCCTGGATGGAATAGAATGGAATACTCTTTATTATGTTACATACACCATATAAAATATAGAAGGGTTCGTACACTGCTGACCGCAAACTGGATGCATCACCCACGATCATCGGTGATGGGTCGAGGCTTTTTAAATGCGAAGACGTTCCACAACCCACAACCGCAAGGTGTGTAGTCTCAGGGAATATTTCTTTAAAGCCGAAATGGGTATGCACCGTGATGTGGTCGCAATGGACAAGGGGCTCACCCCGCTCTCGAACTGGCGCAAACCTGTAGTACTTACTATCGATGACCGCAAGAACAAAACAAGGAGCTTCACGGGCGCTTCTATCGGGCTCTTCACGAGCTCGGTGTAGATTTCTTAGCGTCCGTATCCTGGCTACGTTTTGGTGACCATTTCGGGGAAACTAAAGATTTCATCTGTGCAATTATGGACGAAGTTATCTTGACAAATAACTACCGGAGACATAATTATGAAGGACGGAACGGTTGACGTGTGTCGGGCATGTCTCCGTCCGGGTGAGTCCATCAGACATATTATCTCTGTTTGTTCTCGTTTGGCTAACGGCGCACTTGTAGCTGGGACCCTGCTCCCGACATCGGCGGATCACTTTTTTTTAAATTTTTTTATAATAATTTTTAATATTTTAAACTTTATGCTTAAACGTGGATCCTCACGAGACACAATGGCTTTTTAATTGTCTGTAATTACGGCATTCAACCGGTTAAGAAATCTGTAATAAGATATGGAAATAGACAAATAAACGAAATAAACGAAGGTAGTGCAACGTACTTTAAAATTATTTAATCAAATTATCCTTGGTACTGTACTAGCAAATAACTGGAAATAGAATTGTTTTTGGAAAATACCAAGTTTAATGTCATTTGTTCAACAGAACTTTAGTTAAAGATCATCAAGTAATGTCAATTAATTATGAAAATGATTGCGTAGTTGCCATTTCAGCCGAAAATAGCGGGCCATTAACATTAGTTTAAAACATTATAAAATCGAAAGAACGGTAAGACATCATTCTGGCTGAGTGGCTGTTGAATGGAATTGTCCTGTTTTGAGCTTGATAAGCATGTTATAGTGTGCGTATACAGACCTCCAAGTTACCAGAATCTTGCTGTGTTTGGTTCTGTAAAGAAAGGTAAATTGTGTGCAAAATAGCTAAAGCTCTTTCTAATAGCAATAAAATAAGATCAGCTGAAGATAAAGTAAAAACAACCTGGCAAATAAGAAAAGACAGCATAATACTGTATTTAATTAAGAGACTGCAACTCAGATGTAGAAATAGCTCAGGAATTTGAATACTCGATTTGCTAATATGGGGAATATTATTAAACCGGACCCGGGCAGGCTTGGCCTATCATTCCTGGACCGTACCTCACTCAAATAGGCTCAAAGTTTACTTTAGCCAGTAATTATTGATTTGTGAGCTCCTCAGGCAATGACAGGTGAATTAATTATGTGTCAGATATATGGTGCTCAGACTCACATATTTACAAATATTGTAAAAGTAGATGATTTTCCAAAAAAAAATTACAAGTATTTGCTTAAAATGTGAGAGTTAAATCAATAAGATAAGATATATTTTTTGTAAAACATGAGTAATACAATAGATTTGCATGGTCTTAAAATAACATTCGGGAACAGGATCTACATGTTTTGCTTTTTATGGCGTACAAAAAAATATTTTTTGGTCGAGTTTATTATTTGAATTTACACTTATCAAAACAAAACAAAAAAAAACTATTATAACCTACTGTCGCGCAGTCGGAATGTCATAAAAATTATAAAATTAAATTAACAACCAGTTTTATTTTGTCTAGACTCTAGATTGTCTTATTGAGCAGGACGAGCATAATTTCCACACATTCTTATCTTGGATATAATTCTCTAATTTGTATTAAGCTTATTTAAAAGCGTGCTCTAGTTTTAGCAGAAGTGTCTCCTGGTTTACGCAATCGAACGCCAGAGAGGTCGCAAAAGATGCCAGTGGCATCTTGTGCTTCTCCGCAGGCGTTAAAAATGTTCTTTATTATGGTGACACAACGCTCTTTGGTGAAACCGTACTGTTGTTCATGATGGAATTTTTATTAAAGTGACGTAACTTTTCAAACAGCTTACTGAGAATTGACACAGGCATGTTATTGTTGGGTTCTTTACCTACTATCACCAGGTTTGAACAATGGAACTACTTTACTGTGTTTCATAAGATTTGGAAAGACTCCTTGGTCTACACTGGTGTTAAATATGAAAGCTAAATAGGGCGCAATGGTTTTGATGAGAGAGCTACAGACTTTTACAGACATTCCCCAGAAATCTTCTGTTGATTTAATTTTAAGATCTTTAAAAGTTTTTATAAGAGCCTGGGTGCTTGTATGCTGAAACCTTGACTCCAAAGGACATTCCTTTGCACTATTTTTAACTAAGGCAGCAGAAAGTGCGGGTGAGAAATCTAAACCCTTAGAAGTTTTAACCTCTCAGGGACGGGCTATTAACAGAGGGTGTTGGCTTGCTGGGATAATGAATGTAATGTTTCAACTGTTTCCAGTAATTCAACCGGCTAATAATATAATTGTACTGGCCTAGAAATTCGTGCGAGTCGCCAAATTATAATTCTGTATTATTTTAAATAAACAATCCTGTTCGGAGCACATGAGCTCGCCACTAAAATCCTCAAATTCGAATTCATTTTTTGTCACAGGTGGGAAAACAGTTGTTATCATAATTATATAAAGATCGCTGTAACATACCCATAGGGCGAACAATATTTAACAGTCATTTAAAAACTATTTTATTATTTACATAATATAAGCTAAGTATACAAATATAATATCTATGTATATCTAATACTAAAAATAACAAAATTAAATCCTAACTTAACTAAAACTATACAGAAACTAAAATATAGCGTCTAAAAATTCATCCGCATCGCTGTCGACTGGTAATGTTCCCAAGAGACTGGCGGCATTACCACGCGTTGTATGGCAATGCTTAGCCTTTGGCCAAGGTAAAAGCCAGCCCTTGGGTACGAGAAGTGTCAACCAGCCGTTTCGAAATTTCTTTATACTTAAGTAGCTGATATTATGTAAATACTTTATTTAATTAAAATTTCCCTTTTATTATTAATGAATATATATATATATATATCTCGGGACCATGTGGTCCCGGTCCTTTGGAAGGAGTACGAGGGGCCGAAGCCACCTCGCTCTTAGGAAATTTTAATGAAATGCGGCACCAACCGACGAGTATCCCTGTATGCAATATGCAATATTATTAATTTAATTTATATATTATTACTCATGTCAAAATATATTTTACATCACACAGATAATCTCATCATATTCTACCACATGGGCGTCCAAATATTTATATGTTTATACATTTTATTAATAATAATAAGTCAAATTAGGGATGTCAGTCAGAAATAAAATAATAATTTAATTAATCTACGATGTCAAAGTGTCATTTAAGTAGTAATTTAAATTATAGTAGCATAAAAATTCTTTAAAAACTCTCTAATTTTATTGATTTTTATTTTATTATTTTGCGGAGCTCTGCAAAATGTGCTTTTCCGCATGAGAGCTGTCTTGGCTCTGCGTCCGCGTAGCATGTCATCTCGCCTGTTACGTTGTACAGTATCAGATAGGTATGGAAACAAGTTTGGGTTTAATCTTACAAATAAGGCTATTTCATATTAATACAAGGCTGGTAGCGTCAGAATTTTGTGGTTTCTGAAATATGGTACAAAACTGTCCGTTATCTGAAGCCCAAACATCGATCTTATGCAGCGCTTTTGCGCTTTAAACGTGGCTTCTCGATTAGTAGAGTTACTTACCCCAAAATAATTATGATGCAGTATCTTAACACGAATGGAACAAGACCATGGTAGGCTGTGAGTAGTGCATCCGTGGTAACGGTTGGGGCAAGTTTTTATAGGACATAGGATGAGCAACTTGTTTTCTTACATAATGTTTCTATATATATATCGGATCAGGAGTAGGTTTTGTGTCTCTCGTTATTATCAGGATATTTTAACTACTGTGGGCGTACTCTGGGTAGTGTTGGTTATTGCACAATAGAAAAACGGTTTACAGTTCAAATCAGATTATAATTTCAAGAACAAATTAATCACACTAGCAAATCACACACTGTAGGCACACGATACAACTAGATACACAGTAAAATAATGATTTACAGTCACAAAGTAATTGCAAACAAATCGTAGGATCGATTACTGTTCGTATAGTGACAGAGCCACCCAAATGAACTTTAGTAAACCGACAGGTTTGTCGGGAACTAGTGCTCTGTCAGGAGTCGAATCCGGAGAACGACTGATTCTGCCAGCACAAATGACTGATTGACTGATAGAACTCAACGGACTGATTGACTTGACTGAACTCTAAACTGAACTCATTGATCGAGTGCCAGCACAAACGAGTGCGCTCAGTATAAAGGGTTTGTCCCCACCATGTCGCCCCACAACAACTCTGTCCAACGGCGTACGGAAATACGTCATCGTGTTTACTTGACACAAAACACTACATCTAATAAGACTTACATTATAAAGTAATCGAATAATACAAGAATAATTTATTGTCGTATATAAACAATAGCGATTTCACAAAGTAAATCATTTTAAACTCAAAGTAACATATTGTCATCAATTGTTTTGAACAAAACCATCAGTTACAATAAATCGAAATAAGTTACCAAAATCAATTAGTGCGTACACCCCTACTCAATAAATCCGTGCATGGCGTGAAGAACTTGATAAGTCCAAAATGTCCATTTTACAGGGCAGCGATTTTAAAGTTTGACTTTTTCTCCAAAATCCGTTTTTACCCTTAACTCGTCTTTAAAGCTTGATTTAAGGATAATTTTATGCAATCTTTTAAATTATTTTATGTATTTTGGTAAAAAAATCTTATTTTGTATGACTTATCAACTTATTCACCAAAGACTTATCAACTTATAATAATAATAATAATAATTTATCTATAATATGTATGTATTTAGAAATATATAAGTATGTTTATCAGTTGTCTAGTACCCATAACACAAGCTCTGCTTAGCTTGGGACTAGATGGCGTTGTGTGATAGTTGTGGAATATTATTATTATTATTATTATTACTTATTCCCCAACCCCATATATTAGTAGGTACTCTAATCAGTGAAAACATTATTTAATTTAATCCCTAAAAATCAGTTTTTCTTCATAACTGAAATATCTAAATTGATTTAAGGGTAATTTCATATGGTTTTTCAAATAAAGTTATTTTTTCTTTCTAATTATCTTATTATTCATAATAATTGACTTATCAACTTGTTCACCGATGACTTATCAACTTATTCACTATAGATTAGGGTATCAATCACGTATATTGTTTGTAAAATAAATGTAACAAAAATGATGAATAATAGTAGTTAGTGGAACTTCTATAATTCAGTACCTAGTACTTTTTTAGTAATTAGAAAAGAAAAAGAAAAACTAGAACGACTTTTTTCATGTAACTCGGGATATTATTGAGATTATTTTGTAAAACATGGTATTGACTGAATGTATTTGCTGTAGATTGATTCTCCTATACATGTGTCTTCCATACCTGGATTATCTACGTCGAGATCACAATCCGTAGGAGCACACTATCTTATAGTAAATACCGTATCGGAAAAATACAATACAAAGATAATCTTGATCGTGAAACTCCTTTTAAATCAGTCAATATTAAGAAAAGAGGAAAGATCAGTAATCTTTCCTCTTTTTAGATTCTTTCAAATTGACTCAGATATCTAGTCAGCCATTGCCAACCAGTGCAGAAAAGAAAAAAATATTTAAAGGATTTAATGCAGTTAATTGATGAGCCATTTCGTAAATTCTATTTGAACATCAAAACCACGAACTGTGCTCCCACGGATCCTGATCTCGACGTAGATAATCCAGATATGGAAGACATGTAGATGAGAATCAATCTACAGCAAACACATTCAATCCATACATGTTTCACAAAATAATCTCAATAATATCCTGAGTGACATGAAAAAAGTCGTTCTAGTTTTTCTTTTTATTTTCTAATTATGTAAGTACAAAAAAAAGTACTAGGTACTGCATTGTAGAAATTCCAGTAACACTATTATTCAACATTTTTATGAAAAATTTTTTTTACAAACAATATACGTGTTTTATTGATACCCTAATCTATTGTGAACAAGTTGATAAGTCAATTATGAATAATAAGATAATTTGAAAGAACCAAATAACTTTATTTGAAAAACCACATAAAATTTCCCTTAAATCAATTTAGACATTTTCAGTTATGCAGAAAAACTGATTTTTAGGGATTAAATTAAATAATGTTTTCACTAATTTGAGTACTAACCCGTGGGGAATAGGTTGATAAGTCTTTGGTGAATAAATTGACAAGTCTGATATCATACAAAATAAGATGATTTTACCAAAATACATAAAATAATTTAAAACATTTCATAAAATTATCCTTAAATCAAACTTTAAAGACGAATTCAAGGTAAAAACGGATTTTCGAGAAAAAGTCAAACTTTAAAATCGCTGCCCTGTAAAATGGACATTTCGGACTTATCAAGTTCTTCACGCCATGCACGGATATAGCTATCCGTTGGCAATAACTTAATATCTAAGTAATTATGTCAACTTAGGATTTACTGTGTTCATCAAGCTGAAAAAGTATAAATTGACATAATATCAAGTTACGTACGTTTTATCGGTAGTTGAGTATAAGTAGATAAAACGATATATTAATTTGTTAACGTATAGTGTGTTGGTCGTCACGTCGCTTTGATATCTTGTTTTGTCAATTTACGTACGCTATTTCGGTTTTTGAGTATACGTTGATATAAGGATATATTATGATGTAAGATATTCTTTTGTGACTCATCGCGTTGATATCTCGTTTTGTTAAATAAAAAACGCTAAATATCGAGATATTCATACTGTCACAGACCATATCTCTAAAGGTTACGTAGATATCGAGTTGTCAATTTTGTTCCTACAAAACCAATGCCGTAGAAAGCCATTGCAATGATAAAAAAAAAATCGTGTAAGTCGAGTTATCAAGTTCTTCACGCCATGCACGGAAATTATGTTCCGATTTATTAGACAATAATTGATAGTCAAATCTCTTACATTAATAATAAGAAAACAAATCATAAAAAATTCTGTTACTACCCACAATTATTGTTATTGACAACCGTCTCCTACATATTATAATAATATAACTCTAGGATACTTTTCTAAATTCGAAATTATATGTTTTGAAACAAAACTTGTTTATCTACTCCACCGCCGCCGCGCCGCACCGATGCCGCTTGCGTCGTGCGACAAACTATTCAGAACAGAGGACATGCTAATTCACCGTAAAATTATTTTTTTTCAGTAGATTAGCTGAAACCTTAGACGTCAAAAGGTTTAAAAAAGAATCCTAGTGGAACCGAAGTGGATGGCATCGGCAACCTAATGAACCGTTTCCTTCACTAGTGTTCACGCACCTTCAATACTTCAATAAGGATATTCCAAGCTTTGAATTCAAGCCTATTGCTGTTGCCACAATTAAAAAAGCATTTAAAAGTCTTAACATAAAAAACACTGAAGACTTATGGGGGATTTCTGTTAAGGTTCTTGGAGATATTATTGACACAATTGCCCCTGCCCTAACAGGCATATTTAATCAATGTGTAGACAGCGGTACGTTTCCTGACTTAATGAAACATAGTAAAGTTGTACCAATTTTTAAATCAGGTAGTAAGTATGATCCCTCCAATTATAGACCTATATCTGTGCTACCAGCATTGAGCAAAATCTATGAAAAAATCATGCTGGACCAGATGTTGTTGGGATTTTACATAATCGCCAGTTTGGTTTCACGAAAGGTAGGTCGACGACGGACGCGGGAGTAAAACTCATCAGTCACATTTTGGAATCCTGGGAGAAGTCCCAGGATGCAATTGGCATATTCTGTGACCTCTCAAAAGCGTTTGACTGCGTTGACCATAATACACTGCTCTGTAAATTATACCATTACGGAATTCGTGGACAAGCTGCTGATCTTGTTCTTTCTTATCTATCAAACCGGCAGCAAAAAGTAAACGTTAACGGGGCGACGTCATCGGGGTCTCTAGTTAAGATGGGCGTGCCTCAAGGCTCAATTCTTGGCCCTTTCCTATTTCTAGTATATATTAATGACCTTCCTTACATGATGGCTAACTTATCGGACATCATTTTATTCGCTGATGACACTTCCCTTATTTTTAAAGTAGATAGAAAAGATACGGATGTCTTACATGTCAACGATAGTCTGGCTGTTCTTTCGAAATGGTTTGCAGCTAATAATCTTTTACTTAATGCGAACAAAACTAAATGTCTTAAGTTCTCATTACCAAATGTACCTCAGGTTGGTCTGAATTTAAAACTTGATGGTAAAAAACTAGATGCTGTTACGGAAACTGTATTTCTGGGAATTACTTTAGATTCAAAATTACAATGGGGCGCACACATTAGAGCTCTTTCAGGTAGATTAAGCTCGGCTGCATATGCAGTAAGAAAAATAAGGCAGTTGACAGATATAGCCACAGCTAGGTTAGTATACTTTGCTTATTTCCACAGTATTATGTCTTATGGTGTTCTGCTGTGGGGATCGGCAGCTGACGTAGATTCAATTTTTATTTTACAAAAGAGGGCAATCCGCGCAATCTATAAAATGGGTCCTCGAGAGTCTCTTAGAAACAAATTCAAAGAAATTGATATACTAACTCTGCCTTCTCTTTATATCTTAGAAAGTATTTTGTATGTTCGCAAAAACTTAGGACTTTTCAAAATAAGAAGCGATTTCCATAATATAAATACACGTAGTAAAAATGAAATTGTGATACCTAAATTTAGATTAACTAAGACTAGTAAGTCATTTCTTGTAAACAGCATCCGTTTTTATAACAAGTTGCCAAAATCGGTTACAGACCTTAGTGGCGGAAAGTTCAAAACCCTCGTCAAACGTGTCCTTATCAATAAAGCATATTATAAGATTAAAGACTACGTTGAAGACAAGGTAGTTTGGCAATAATTCCTTCTGCACATGTGGCTTCCCTGGCACCTCATTAACGGCATAACTACGTAAATGTCTATTAACTGTTCTCAAATTACGATGTTTATTTTTTATTTGTACATACTTCTTTGACATAATCTTTTTATTATTTGACATTATATACAGACAATTTTAATTTCTCACCTATTTATTAGTTGAAATGGCAATCATATCTCTTGGTTTTAGTAGTTTTTTATATTTTATTTATCCTTTTGATACATTCTTATTTTGTAAATGTGAGGACTTTGTAAGCCTTGTACCTAGACTTTAGATCTGTAGACCATTTTTTATTGTATCAAGTACTTACCTGTACTTGTTGACAGGCCTACGTTGTCCTCCCATACCTACTGTAACTTGAAAACATTGTAAAAGCCAATTATTTTTTAAAAGAGTAACCATGGAGTTTCTTGCCGGTTCTTCTCCATAGGAAACGACCAATTGGAACCGTGCACCTAGCATCTGACGTTTCATAAGTGCCCATGTTGGTTTATGTGAAATAAAAATATTTTGATTTGATTTGATTTGATTTGACCTGTTAGGTACGTCCCTGGGAGGCTGGGAGGCTGATATGTATGACAATTGACAAGATAATGCCAACCATTACCAGTATAGCCACCCTACCACCACAATAATAAAAAAAACGGATTCTGGACTCTGTTTTCCCGAATCATATTTTACACCTTGTTGGGCTAAATAAGTAAGAATAAATGCTGTAGGGTAGTTATTTATTCCTCAATGTTCAGGACTGCACCTACCACTGTTTGTCTCTGCATCACCCAAAGGTTGACTGGTAGAAAATGCCTATGGCATTAAGTCCGCCTCTGTACATTTGTGCTTAAAGTATTAAATAAATAAATAAATATTTTACTCTGTGGGCAACGTTACGACACTGCAGTTAGCACAGCCCGCAGCGCTCTCGGCCCGGCCTCGATGCGCTCGCGCCAGATACTCCAAATGCGCTCATAGGGGGTGGTGCTCTACAACTGCTAGCGGCGTGCCACCTCGATCTCGATGCCGGATGCAGCGGCGGCCGGCGAGACCAACTCTCTCGCTGTCGGGAAAAACTCTCGATCTCCTGCCGCGTTGCATTCGGTGTCATTGTGTTAGATTAGAACTACTCACGTAAGCCGCTGTTACTTTTCGAATCAACGCTAATGTGCGCCTGCCATTCGAACATCTTTATTAAACAGAAGAAAACATCAATCAACGGAGAAGCTTAATTTAAAATGCATCAAAACGCTCTTCCAGATTTGAACCCAAATAAGTAATAGTGTTATATTCCTAATAAGTAAATAGCGCTCAACGAATTTTAAACATCACTTGGTTTCTGTCAATCTTTAAAGTGGACAGAAACAAGGAAGTTTGAATATGGACTTGTAGTCTCTATTCTACGGTAGTAGGTGTTGTGTTGTGGGGGAACTTATATTCAGGATGCAAAAAAGATGAGTACGATCCATGTGTAATTTAAAACCAACAGACAGCCGCGTTCCCTGCTTAAGATTTTATAACGTTACCAGCTATTAAGTATATACTGGAAACTGCATTGTATGTAAAATCAAATCCGCATTTATTTACTGAAATTTTCAGCAGTTAAGAATACCCTAATCCGTACTCAATATAAAAATCAATTATGTATGACAAAATGCAATACATCATTAACGAAAAAGAGCTTCCTTGGTGTTACTCCCAAAATGTATAATAATAAAATACCCAATTTCATAAGAAGTATGCCATTAAAAAAAGTGTTTTCATAAACTATTACTTACTTGAGAAATGTTACTATAGGTACCCTGATAAAACTCTGTAACTACTGAACCTATTAGTAATCCATGTATTGCATGCATTTTTGTTTTGATATTTTTTTGTTGGTTTTCTGTAGTGAATTTTGTTTGTCTTTATTTTATATAGTCTTCACTGATATTTGTATGTCATCAATGACAAAACATAGCGCAACATATAATACAAAGTGGAGATGACATTACCACAATAACTTCGTATACCTAATGATGTTCCCAGTCTGCATACAAACATTCAATTAAATATATCCAACTAGCTGTTACCCACTACTTCGTCCGCGTGGAATTTAACAAAAAGTTATTGTTCAGTTTTAATTTATTTTCGTGGGACCCTATTTTTTTGTTTTTTCTACAATAAAAGTAGCATAAGTTACTCCTTATTACATCAGCTATCTGCCAGTGAAGGTCCCGTCAAAATCGGTCCAGCCGTTTCAGAGATTAGCCGGAAAAAACAGACAGACAAATAAAAATGGTAAAAAAAATTTATTTTGGTATATGTACCGTGTATAAATCCATATGCATTTAGTAAAAAGCGGTTATTTTAATATTACAAACAGACACTCCATTTTATTTATTTGTATGTATTGTTTAGTCACTGGACATTATTTTTCCTTTTTTTACATTTTCTACATGATGTATCTAGCACCGACAGGTTAAAGACATCTGCAGTTAAACACATGTTGCCAGCTCGCTACTTCAATAACCTTCGCCTTTGTTCTTAAATATTTCCCGATGCGAACTAATGCATATTATACCTTATGCTTGAGACATAAGAGTCATAAAGCGTCTCATCAGAATTAGATAAGAAAATAATATATGCGGAAGTTAAATTTTTTTCAAACCTGAAAAAATGGTGTGCCAGACACACTGATCTGTACCATTTTTCAGGTTTCGGCTATAATATGGACACCGCGCTGGTGACGCAATTTTTTTGTTTACACTTTTATGCTATTTAATATGTTAGAAAAAAACACTTTTTTAATTTCAACGTTAGGATTTATTTGACAGTTCCTAAATACTCCTATGCGTTAGTATTGTTAATGTTTTCATTTATTGCTGTATCTCCACATTGTATAAGACCTTGACCTGTAACCTAAGTATGTTTTACAAATAAATAATTCTAATTCTGTGTAAGATACTTTATTTAATATGATTACAATATAACTATATACTATACACTAGATACTAAAATAAAAGACTAACTAACCTACTATACAAATAAAAAATAAAAAACCAAAGGACACTTAGGCGTCGAAGTACTCATCCGCATCGCTGTCATCCGGAAACGTGCCCAGAAGACTGGCAGCATTGCCACGTTGAATGGCAATGCTAATTCTTTGACCAAAGAACGACCCAGCCCTCTGGTCACGTGAAGTATCGACCAGCCGGCGAGAAATTTCCTTAAAAAGGAGACGCGCGCTCGGGCCCCACGACCCGAGCGTTTCGACCCCAAACGGCTCAAAGCTGTAGTTGCCCACAAGGTTACAGTATTTGCGCCGCTTGAGGGTCTCCGCAGCCGCAGCAGCGGCGCCAGCACAGCCCGCCGTGCTCGGAAAATGAGATGGCGCAAGGGTATCGACACATGTTGCGTCCCACACCAGAGGCCTACCCACCTTCCAAGGCAACAACGTCATGCCGTCTGGTCTCTTCCCATCGTCACGTACCAAGCCGTTTGGTTCTAATACCGCTGGTACGCCGGCGGTGACAAGGGCTCGACGAATAATATCGTTGATGCTGGCGTGCCGTGCTATGCGACCTGCACTCCTGCAGCAGGACAGGCCATGGTGTCCGAGACTGTCGACAGCTTCACCGCAGTGACATCGATGCGGAGCAACACAAGGTGCGCCCAAACGGAGACACGTAGCGAGCCGAAACGATGAGTCATCCATCATTGTGCCTATGGTGGATGACGGGAGCGCCTGAAGCCACAAGCCTGACTCCCATTCTCCCACAGCCAGCAGACGGGCACGCTCAACAGTATTACGTGACGTGTTTACAAGGGTATTCCGTATAATACTGCAGAGCGGCACGTCCCACCGTCTCTGGGAAGACGGGTTATCAGGCAAAACCGTATTGGGACAAGCCATTTTCCAAGCGTTCAAAGCATCGGTCAAACACGGTACTTCAAAATCGACCAGTGAGGAAGATAAAATGTTCCTGGTTAATTTATCGGTACTGTGGACCGAGGAGAGGAAGGCCGGTAAACTAATACTTGAAATTTTGCGGACGCCCAGACCGCCCAAGCGAATGGGTAGTGTGGCTTGCTGCCACGACCGGTCGTCCAGGGCCACATTTAGGATGGAAGTTAATGTGTTTCTAATAATTTGGTCTACTTTTTCTAAAAGTTGTGGATGTTTCCATAAATGAGAGGAGCGAAGGCTATAAGTAAATTTTGGTCCAAAACAACAGTACCGAATGAGTGTGAAGGCCGAATGAATATTAATTTTGAAAAGTCTTTCCGAGACGTCATTAAAATTTTGTATCTTCTCCTCAATGAACGTTGGAAAGGATTCGTCAAAAATTGGGGACCCTAGTAGGTGAAGTTCGTGTCTTTCCGTAATTTTGATATTTGGAGCTATTGTATTAAATTTTGCTATGGTAGTCTGTCTGTCAGTCGTTTGGGGAAGATAAATCTCGCATTTTGAAAGGTTAAGGTCTAGGCCAATGGAACTGAATTTTTCTTTTATAAACTTTAAATCTTTTAAGACTGTGTCTACATCACCTCCTAGGGTTCCGTCATCCAAATACCATACGTTGAATTTAGAATTTAGTTGTCGAATAATTGGATTTATTGCCAAACTAAAAATGACTGGCCCAAGAGGGTCACCCTGTTGACAACCAACTGCTGATTTCAAAAGGTTGTCTTTATAAAGTAATTTAGAGGGGTGCCTGTAACATTGATAGAGAAAACTGTAAATTTTGGGTATTTCTTTTTGAACTTCTGTCAACAAGGTGTCCCTGTTTACGGAATTGAAAGCATTCTTAATGTCAACCTTAAGAATGACCTCACCTTTATCGCTATTGAGATAGGTGGATAATGCATGTACCGCAGCCTCACAGCCCCCTTTAGACCCAAAGCCTAGCTGTAGGGGCTGGAATTTGCTGGCTAGCGTTTCGCTGTAAAAAGCACAGCAAACTTTGGCTGCGATACGACGGTAAGTGGACCCTACGGCAATGGGACGAATGCCGCCATCCTTCTTGCGCAGGGCACATAAATTTGCCCCATACAAAATATCAATGACGGCTTCGTTCACATTGCCGGAGAGCATGAGATTGATGAGGGCCGTCAGCTCCTTCAAAAGGGACTCACCAGCCTCCCCGGCGCCTGAACACAATAAATCCTTCAGGTGTTGAGGTGTCAGGCCGTCGAGGCCGCCGGCGGAGCCACTTCGAAAGGAGCAAACGGCCGCACATACATGTTGAGCTGTAATTTCGAGAGTGTTCAATTCCGGATCGGGTGGGTCAGGGAAGGAGAGGTCATCTGCCGGGGTGGGGTGTTTGCTCTCCAGAGCTGTAAGAGTCTCTGGAGAGTACGGCGCAACCACATCGCTGCTAAAGATGATCCTAGCTGCACCTCTGATATCACCCTCGCCTAGTTTAGACTCCACATGGTGCAATAAACCTCTTTGAGGGAGGTGCGCTGTTAATTTAGGGTCAAAACTTCGGGCCGAAATGTTACAATTTTCCTTGATTTGTGCTGTTAAAGTTTTTTTATTAGCCAAATTTTTTTGCACATGTAGAATTCTAAACGGGAAGGTGAGTAATTGCTCCCAAGCACTTTGAGAGTTTTCTCGGGCGGCGAGGCGGATGCAACGCGTTAAATTCGAAGCCACGGATGGTCTCGCGCCATTCTGTGTGAATCTTTATAAATGAAGCCTTTGAACTACATAAAAAAGAACCGCATCAACATTTCACAGCTGTACTACCCATAATATGTTATTTAGGTAGCGTTAGCGGTGTACGAATCAAGAATAGTAATAATTAGAGGCCCGGCCACGTGAAAGAGCACCATCGCCATCGCCACTGGTCATGAATTATTAACGTAGTGCCAAATTATTCGCTTCATTATACATAATATGTATGTATTAAAACAATAGATTTGGTTTCACCAAGTTAGCGCTGTGCTTTATTTGGCATAAATTTGCTTTCTTGAGAGACTCGATTTTTGGCTAAAATGTGTACATGGTCATATAATCATAATTATATAATCAGAAAACATGCTGGTGAGTGGATCAAGAATATAAATTGATGAAAGCAAGATTGTGTCTAAGTTGGCAGTGGACACTATACACATTGAGGCATGCCACTGGGATTCATTCAAGGTGTTTTCAATCTCCGAACACATCTCTTAGCTCCTTAACTTCATAAATCTTCCACACACAGACGTCATACGTCGGCTTCAAACACCACCACGACGACTGGTCCTGCACTGTCTCCAGCGGATGTCCATGACTTGTACTAGGTCGTCGGTACCTCGCATTGTCGAGGCGGGGGGGCTCAGTAGCCGTGGCTTGGACCCCCACGGTGAAGCGAAGAGGAACCCGAGGAGGGGCCGCTCGTCAGGGCTTTTGCCTGTAAGCCGACGGCGTAGCGGCCAACAAGTAGGTTGCGGTGCCGCTTGGGCGACATCGCAACTGAGGCGGGCCGCGATGTCGTGTGGGAGGCGTCGGGGCTGAGGGTTGGAGGCCGCGGCGGGGGAGGAGTGCCGGTATTGCGGTGCGCCGCTCTCCCTACCTTCCGCGGCCTTGACGGGGTCGCCACCGTCTGATGGCGGACGCGGTGGGGCCGCAGGGGAGGAGGAGTGTTGGTATGACGTTGGCCGCTCTCCCTATCCTCTGCGGCCGAAAATTGGCAGGTGGCGGGGCCAATTACCTGACCCGTCAAAGGGGGACCAAGGGTGCCCAGACACGGGGTCGTCTGGCACCAATGTGCTGGTTTGGTCCCAGAGGTGGTCACGGCGTTAGCACTCCATAACTTTTCGGTTCCGCGAGTAATTTGCATCGCCCATAACTACGTCCCCAGTCTTGCTTCGAATCTCCTCACTTCTGGTCGAAAGCGTAGTGAACATCCGAGCATACTTCTCCATTGTCCTTTGGGTGACTTTGAGCCCTCTTATTATGCCTCAATGATGTTTTATGCCCATTGCGAGCTGCCACGTTTCAGTGCCGTAAGTCATCATTATAATAGTATATTCTATCACCTAATAGATTTCTAGAATGATAAAATCTATCTGTTGTGACTAATGATAGAATGTCCTGCTACGTGATGTGTTATGTAATTCTTGGGGATTTACTGCGTAAGCCGTGTATGTATGTTTCTTAGATCATGATGTGCGCGTACGCAGGTGGCGTGCGCCAACGACGCACGTTCTTTACCACCTTCTGCTAACGTTAGAGGTACTTTCTTCACAGATATGCTCAAATTGCCAAATTTAAATCGGACATTAGCACCTGTGTTGTCAAATTATTTATATTCTGTTTAATTTGGTAAATTTCTCCTCCTATAGCCTCCGTATCACCAAGATGACAAGATGTATGTGGACAAACTCCAACTCAAAGCATTTATTTCAAATAAACCAATTACAGGCACTTTTGGATTTTCAAAGGGTCGGTCAGTTAGAAAGATGAAGTTATTTGACAGATTGTAGTAGCTTGATGTGCTGCGTAATATCGCTCATTTGGAGAAACATCGACGTAAATGTATTTTTAACCGACTTCTAAAAAAGGAGGAGGTTCTCAATTCGAATGTTTGTATTTTTTTTTTTTTTTTTTAGGTTTGTTCGCGCATAACTCCGTCGCTTGCCAACCGATTTGAAAAATTCTTTTTTTGTTGGAAAGGGTATACTTCCCAAATGGTCCCATAGTCAACAAGTCGGGATCTGATGATGGGATCTTAGAGAAATCGAGGGCAACCCTCAAATTTTATAGGCTCACTTATTGTTTTTCGCATATTTTATGAAGTATCTTGTGTATTTGCGATCTCAGGTAGCTGAGCTGATGATGGAAGGTACAACTTCTTAACAGTAAGAAGTTACTCGAACAGGCAAGGGTCCCGTTTTAGTAAATTATTTTGATGTTTGGTATGGATAGGGCATTTGCCACATTTGGTCTCATGATCATCATGTCATGACCTGATGCTGCATCAGGATAGTCTGCAGAGTGCCTAACTCCTCGACAACTAACAGCAGATATATCGTGTTTAGGCTCATTGAAAAGGGCTCGATGTGTGGATAAATGTACTGTTAATGAGGAACACGAGAGAGACCTGGTGCTGAAGCCAGGAGCATCAGAAAAAGTACAAACCTTGAAATTACAGCACCGTAGTCGTGTTTGGGCTCATTTTAAACAGGACTAAATTATAAGTTCAATGTAATGTTGACATAAGTCTGGCCTGATGCTGCAGCCAGGATTATCAGCATCTAGTCTAATTAATGAATAAGGTATGCTTCAGAGGTGGTCCCATATAAATTTTATGAACTTTGCTTGGGTAGTTTTGGAATTAGATTCAACAATACGTTTGTTTTCCACTTAGTTTATATTGATGATGTTTATCTTCCTGTCACTAATATTCACATAGCAATTAGTGTTATATGAATTTGTATTATGGGGTAGGTACAACTAAAAAGCGAAAAATAAAAACTTTTTTACAAAAAAAAACAACCGACTTCCAAAAAAAACACTACAAAGTGAAAAATAACTTTAATTTCGGAAGTCGGTGTCAAAAAAACGAAAATGTGGAACCAACGACACCGACTTCCAAAATTAAAGTTATTTTTCACTTTGTAGTGTTTTTTTTGGAAGTCGGTTGTTTTTTTTTGTAAAAAAGTTTTTATTTCCCAAAAATTAGTTAAATATGACAAAGCACTTAGCGTATTACGTTAGGGAAGTAAAGACTTAAAAAAAAGTAGATAACTGTTACATCGATGTTTCTCCAAATAAGCGATATGTTCTTATTAAAAATTTGAAGTAAGTGCTGGTACCCAGAAGTGATACAAATATTTAAGTATTATGGTTTATGGCTGTTTTCGTTAATGTCAGCTGATCAAGATCTGAGGGTCCCCCACTACTAATGAGTTTGTTTACGAGCTGAGTGCGGAGCGGGGCGCGCGCGCACGGTCGCTGGCGCGGGCGGAGCGGGCGGCGCGGGCGGCAGTCAACCTACGGCGGCACCGCAACGCGTACACGAGCTGCTCCGTCGCCGTCCGTCTGCCACATGCGCGAGTCGCGTCTAGTGCTTGCCTGCCCGCCGCGCAACTTACCCAAGTGCGAATGTGGATGCAGTGCTTGTGTTGTTCTCACTACCCCCACTATATACTGACTAGCTGACATTTAGCGTTTGTTAAAGGTATTTACTATCAGCCCGTTAAAACATAATTATGATAATTTTTGTCTCGATTAATTAATGATTTCCAAATATTCGTGGCACAGTGTGTTTAAAATTAAAAACCATTCGTTTGCCAGTACGGTCATTGCTT
Source organism: Hydraecia micacea (assembly GCA_914767645.1). Lineage (NCBI taxonomy): Eukaryota > Metazoa > Arthropoda > Insecta > Lepidoptera > Noctuidae > Hydraecia > Hydraecia micacea. Next base: position 20,735,396 of record OU611778.1, read on the forward strand.
TGTCATTGGACGTCGGATGTAGATGCGAACTGCGTCGTGTCGCCCGCCGCCGCCGCCGCCGCCGCCGCCGCCGCCGCGCGCCCGCAGCGCATCGCGCCAGCCGCGCGCCGCCTCGCGCCGGCAGCGCTGTTATTGCTTCGGTTACATGACATAATATCGTAATTCGTAGAGAAGGGATGGGATTCCCCGAAATGTTTACGGTTAAAAACCCTTGAATAGTTATTCAGGTAGGTAGTTACCTACCTACGTACGAGTCTTTGGTCAACTCGACCCACTCTCCTATAGATAATTAAAAAACGACAAAATGAAGTAGCGTCTTTTTGTTTAGCCCTGAGCAATGGCGTGCCCATCCAAGTTAACGACTGACCTACTACGGTCTGGGCGGGTACTGGTAGAGAATAGAAATATATCATAAACAAGCGTTGGTCAGAAGCGCTTTGTTATTATAGGTAATGACTCCTGTTACAGATTATACCTATCTAGAGTATACGATAGATAACATTCAGTTTATTACTGATAACACTAAACTTCACTGTTAGTAAATATCGCAAATCGCAAACGGCTAAATTTCGGATTCTCTGCCGTCGAGTTCCGAATCCATATTTTTTTCACTTATACGAGGGCGACACTGAAAGTTTTTAGAACTGCCCACTTGTAAACACTTTTAAACGATATAATAAAAAAATAAGTTCAAATTTTGAAAATGGAACTCTGCCAATATTATTGTGTAAATTATGTGATGGGCAGCGGAGGAGTCCAAAAAAACCCTAAAATGTCCACTAAATTAATTCGTAGATCTTTGACAGTCGTTACGGGTCGTCAGAAGACAGAAAGTCTGATAACCAGTCTTACCAAGGGGTTTCGTATTACCCAGTAACTGGGTTGTGGAGGTCAGATGGGCAGTCTCTCCATGTAAAATACTGGTACTCAGCTGCATCTGGTTAGACTGGAAGCCGACCCCAACATAGTTGGGAAAAGGCTAGGCAGATGATGAGGTGAGTAGGTACTAAGAGGTTGTCCTAACGACCGATGTATGTGACGAAAAGCCACGCGCCGAATCTGCTGGTTAGTTTTATTGGATGCATCAAGTTGGGTTGAGCAATCCATTCACAGTAACCGAATGTATGGTGATGACGTATCTGGGAGGCACTCGCTTATGTATATAACACCCCCCTCAGATGAGCCAACTATTTGCCAATTTCTGCGGCAAAAGTTGCGGCTTTCTTGTTCCGCTGCGACAACTCGATGGCTTTTTAATTCGAGTTTTGCTCGATGACGACGAATAAAGTAGATGGTAAGAAGTGCATTGCACTTAATAATGCAAGTACAATCGCGTACAATGGTATGGTTGTGTGGTAGAGACTCAAGGAATCCGTAGTATCGATTTAAACAGACGTTTCCATTGTAATTTGTTTCTGTATCTTGTGCAATGTACTGAGATCCATTGAAGTCAGGTGGTAATTTGGTTGAATCTTCTGAGAATCATTAGTCATCCGTGGGAGCGCTGCGATTTCGATGTTGGCCAATGTGAATTTTGGGGTTTTCACTCTGCAAGACTTCGGAATTGTAGCCAGAAAACTTCCTTCCAGAAATTGATTTTTTTCAGGGCCGCAGTAAAGTTGAACCTTGGTGGGCTTCGGGAACGAAACTATGTAGTGCTTGCTATCCAGCTCCAGCAGGGCTTGCTTGGCCAGAGAGATAGGCGGGATTTGACACGTTTCATCTATCTTCTGGGAATTTATGAGTTTTTCTATGCAATCCTGACCGGAGCGAATTTGTTTTGCTCGCAGATATGCCAGTTATTTACCTTCGGGCATTCAGCCTCCATGTACACATATTCCTTTGAATTGATCGCTGCATATGGATAGGAAGGCAGGATGACGTCAAAGTTTTTATTAGGAACTGAACAAAGTTTAAACAGTTCAAAAGTAATGGGAAGAGTGATAGGGAACTGAAGGACAACCACGATTTTCTTATCGACATAATTATGAACCTATCAATCAAAATAAAAGTCATTTATTCAAACTAGGCTGAGAATCAGCACTTCTCGAACGTCAAAATTACATCCCCCAAAACGCCCGCCCTTCGCCACTTCCTAGTGCTTTCGCTGGGGGGAAGAAATGGCGGAGCAAACTCCCCAGCAGCACAGCTGTCTGTTCAGTTAGAAAATAATTGATTTTATACAACACTAGATATGCAAAGTAATTAACATTATAGGACACAGGACATTAAATTAAATTATTTGCCATAGGTTAGCTAGCCACGCCAATATACCAACAAATACAATAAACACTATACGTACTCAAGCAAAAAAATAATAATAAAAATTAAAAATGTAAACAAAAAAACTTACTACTTACCTAAATAATAGCCTCCAGGTATAAAGGGCGTGACAGCTTACATATTTATGCAATGCTGGGTTCTGTTTACATAGCTGTCACTAAACTAATTACGTCATAGTAATATCTACTGTCTAAGTCTATGACCGATCGATGCTATATAAATGCTGTAATTTTCTTATCATAGTTCTTAATCCCTAACAGAGAATAGAATGGTGCAAGGATACCGTGCGACTAAAAGCTAATATTTTTCTAGCCTACTTATTTCACCGGATAACTCTTGTACGTTATCGTTAAGTATAACGAAGAGTTGCGCAAGGTGAGCATATCTTAAAGTACGATCGCTCTCTGACGTAGTCATATTGATGACGTACGAAAGGTGAGCATATTGCGAGTGAGTGGTCGTGCGAAGAGCGCTTTTTTTGTTTGGAATGTTAATGTTTATCGCTGGAGACTTCACGTTGCATTGTAATTTGATTTGGTTATTTCTTTAAATTTAAGATAATTTAGTGATCTTTGTTCATTGGTTGTTCACCCAACCAATAAAACAATAATTATCAAAATCGGACTGCTCTGTAAAAAGTTATGCGTGATCATACATTAAAAAAAATATATACGCGTCGACTTGACAACCTCCTCCGTTTCTTCGTCGGTTAAAAAAGAAATGATCACCATCCGATTAATAGTTGCGGAGAAATGCGTGGACAAACGTACATACATACATCTATAAAATTTTGTATATTTGTTTTGGAAGCCTTAATAGATTGTCATAATTATGTGAATAAAATGCAGTTCCAATAATACATACATACGTGTCGAATTGATAACCTCCTTTTTTTTTAAGTCGGTAAAAACGCATTAGATACTTAGAAGAAAAATAATCAGCTAACGAAAATACACTAATTGCCGACAATTTATTATTTAAGTCAAAATAAAATCACTTTAATCAGTGTTTTTTTTTTTTGCTTGGATATTATTGGTTAGACTTAGATGTACTGAGCGCTGTGTTAAAATTTGTCCATCTATTTTAATGGGACCCTGTATATGTATAAATTTAATTTCGCAAATCGGTGTCAAAATGCAAAAATACACTTTGACTTTCGAAATTAAAATCATATTTGACTTTGTAATGTTTTCTTCTTCCAATGCTAGAATTCGTGGTACCTACCCGACACAAACTCGTATACCACTACTTGCTCTGTAAATATCTGTGGCAGCACTTTATTATCAACATACACAAAGAAACAAACTAACTCAAAAACTTCCCAAGCAAAGTTAATAAAAATTATTAAAAAATAAACTATAAACTTTATTATTCTAAAGGCTGATTTCTTCTAAACCAGATAGAGTAACCTAGCATAAAGTGGATAAGACAAAGTTTAAAACAGAAGACGAACTAGCAGGGGATCGAGGATCTCCGGGGATCAGACCGGAATAAATCATTTTATCGGAGGAATATTTTTGAATTTTTGACAGTTCTTCCATACAATAACCGTCGGACGTCAACTTTATTCCACGAAATAAAAATTATCTGTCGATTGAGAAATCAGCCCGAAGACTATAAACTTCACTTGGTAACATAAAAAAAAAGCGCACTGGTAATCAGCGCTGTGCTGTGGGTAGTGTGGGTCCCCCATAGCACAGCACCGTCTATTCTTGTCACCGTCACGGCGTGCGGCTGCAGACTGTTTATGTTCTGTGTTCATAATCAGCGCTGTGCTGTGGGTAGTGTGGGTCCCCCATAGCACAGCACCGTGCTATTCTTGTCACCGTCACGGCGTGCGGCTGCAGACTGTTTATGTTCTGTGTTCATAATCAGCGCTGTGCTGTGGGTAGTGTGGGTCCCCCATAGCACAGCACCGTGCTATTCTTGTCACCGTCACGGCGTGCGGCTGCAGACTGTTTATGTTCTGTGTTCATAATCAGCGCTGTGCTGTGGGTAGTGTGGGTCCCCCATAGCACAGCACCGTGCTATTCTTGTCACCGTCACGGCGTGCGGCTGCAGACTGTTTATGTTCTGTGTTCATAATCAGCGCTGTGCTGTGGGTAGTGTGGGTCCCCCATAGCACAGCACCGTGCTATTCTTGTCACCGTCACGGCGTGCGGCTGCAGACTGTTTATGTTCTGTGTTCATAATCAGCGCTGTGCTGTGGGTAGTGTGGGTCCCCCATAGCACAGCACCGTGCTATTCTTGTCACCGTCACGGCGTGCGGCTGCAGACTGTTTATGTTCTGTGTTCATAATCAGCGCTGTGCTGTGGGCAGTGTGGGTCCCCCATAGCACAGCACCGTGCTATTCTTATCACCGTCACGGCGTGCGGCTGCAGACTGTTTATGTTCTGTGTTCATAATCAGCGCTGTGCTGTGGGTAGTGTGGGTCCCCCATAGCACAGCACCGTGCTATTCTTGTCACCGTCACGGCGTGCGGCTGCAGACTGTTTATGTTCTGTGTTCATAATCAGCGCTGTGCTGTGGGTAGTGTGGGTCCCCCATAGCACAGCACCGTGCTATTCTTGTCACCGTCACGGCGTGCGGCTGCAGACTGTTTATGTTCTGTGTTCATAATCAGCGCTGTGCTGTGGGTAGTGTGGGTCCCCCATAGCACAGCACCGTGCTATTCTTGTCACCGTCACGGCGTGCGGCTGCAGACTGTTTATGTTCTGTGTTCATAATCAGCGCTGTGCTGTGGGTAGTGTGGGTCCCCCATAGCACAGCACCGTGCTATTCTTGTCACCGTCACGGCGTGCGGCTGCAGACTGTTTATGTTCTGTGTTCATAATCAGCGCTGTGCTGTGGGTAGTGTGGGTCCCCCATAGCACAGCACCGTGCTATTCTTGTCACCGTCACGGCGTGCGGCTGCAGACTGTTTATGTTCTGTGTTCATAATCAGCGCTGTGCTGTGGGTAGTGTGGGTCCCCCATAGCACAGCACCGTGCTATTCTTGTCACCGTCACGGCGTGCGGCTGCAGACTGTTTATGTTCTGTGTTCATAATCAGCGCTGTGCTGTGGGTAGTGTGGGTCCCCCATAGCACAGCACCGTGCTATTCTTGTCACCGTCACGGCGTGCGGCTGCAGACTGTTTATGTTCTGTGTTCATAATCAGCGCTGTGCTGTGGGTAGTGTGGGTCCCCCATAGCACAGCACCGTGCTATTCTTGTCACCGTCACGGCGTGCGGCTGCAGACTGTTTATGTTCTGTGTTCATAATCAGCGCTGTGCTGTGGGTAGTGTGGGTCCCCCATAGCACAGCACCGTGCTATTCTTGTCACCGTCACGGCGTGCGGCTGCAGACTGTTTATGTTCTGTGTTCATAATCAGCGCTGTGCTGTGGGTAGTGTGGGTCCCCCATAGCACAGCACCGTGCTATTCTTGTCACCGTCACGGCGTGCGGCTGCAGACTGTTTATGTTCTGTGTTCATAATCAGCGCTGTGCTGTGGGTCCCCCATAGGACATAGCACAGCAAACCAATTATAGTACAATCCCATGTAACTCATTGCAGCACATTCAGATTGGAATATGCTACTCGCAACGTGGATTTCAAATGCCAAGACTTTCGTACTAGCGTACCATTTCAAACAGTTTTTCGAATCAGCATGTTCGCGACAACGTCATTCGATATAGCGGTTTTCGACTTAATGTGTTTTCGAACTGGCGTACCTCTCTTAATTTTTTTCGAAATAGCGTGCGTCGCAATAACGTCATTCGAATCTTCATATCACTCCCCAATACCATAGTACAACTTTTGTGTTGATGATTGCAGTCCCAAGCGGAGAGCCCCGCTACCCGCGAGCCTCGGCCCCCGCACCCCCGCGGCCCGCCCTCACCACACATGCCACGTCACAGGTAAGACCAGCTAGTCATCCAGTACACTCCTGAATCAACATCGCTCCCAAAGGGCATCATTTATAAATTGCACATCTCGCAGAGGGCCGTGAAACAACAGGTAAGTAGTCTTGATCGAGCAAGCTCTATGGTTTCTTATAATTTTTTTTAGCACGTCGAGTCGTCGGCGATCAGTGGGCGCATGCGTCAAGTCGGGGTGTCGACATTGCTCGCCAGGGATAATAAGAGCTAATTTAATTTACAGGTGGTGGCATGGAGTCGTGTGCGGCGTACTGGTCGCGTGCGCACTGGCGCTACAGGAGGCTGGCACCGCTGTCGGCGCTGGAGTTGAGGATGAGGCCGCGCAAACCGTCGCCGTGCTACCGGTGACGCTGGGCGGGTCGGTCGCGGCCGCCGCGCTGGGCGCGCTGGCCGTGGAGGCACTGGCGGCGCGCGGAGTGCGCGCGGTGGTGGTGCCCGCGCCCGGCTCGTGCACCACCGAGCCCGCCATCGCCAACTGCAGCAACGACGTGCTGCGCGCGCTCGTGCTGAACAAAGCGCACGTGGCGCTGGTGCCTGTGCCAGCCGCGCGCCCGCTGCACGCGCTGCTCCTACGCGACTTCGGCCTCACAGAGCTGGGAGACGTGGTGCCGGTCGCGCGCCTGGCCTGCCACGCTCACGCATCTTCCCCGTCCCCCGCTTCCTCCTCCCCGCGCTCTCTACTCGACTTCGCCGACGAGGCGGTGGCGGCGCAGTACCGCGTGCCGTACGACGACATCGTCTCCGCTTTGCGGGCAGCAGACGATGCGGATCCTTTCGGGTATGTGTCATGGACATTTTTATCCGGCGAACTGAGATAATTCTTAACGCTACTATACAAGTTAGCTTTGTGATGTTTACAGGTCCATCTGTTTTGCGTCAAAGTGCTCGAGCTTTAATTTCACCCCCCCATGGTGCTCGATCACGAACTCATCATGTTCGACGTTGCTGACCGACGACGACAGTGAGGCACGTATCCTCGTCGACGTCGTCCGCGACAACAAGCTGTACACGAGCATAGTCGCACTGGGCGCGCACTTGCTGGCGGCGGCCGAGCGGCTGGCGCGCGCCCCCCCCGGGCCCCAGCCGCGCTCCCCGCGCGCCCTGCTGCTGTGCTCGCGCGCGGCGGACCGGGCTGAGCTCGCGCGCTTGCGCTTCACGACGCTCGCACCACCGCCCTGTGACACTACTGCAGCAGTTTGTGCCTTTGATCCCTATCGCATTTCAAAAGTTGTGAACGAGCGCGAATTGCACTCGCCTAGCGTAATTAGTATTCTGGGTCGACTTCAGCTTACGGAAATTGAGTTTCGAGATCTCATTCGTCAATATCGCATATCCGGGCCGAAGGCGGCCGTCACCGAGACACTCGCGCGACACCGAGAGTGGACGGGGCCGCCGCGCGAGGCGCGCACCGCGGTCATGGTGCCCGCCGGCACTCAGCGCGAAGCCTTCGACGCGAGCGCGCTGCGGGCCGCCGCCGTGCTGGCCGAGGAAGACTCCACGAACAGTGACACCATCAGCTTCAAAGTGGAACTACTGGACGACCAGTGCAAGTCCACTCTGGCATTCAAGTACTTGACGGATGCGCTGGGCGCCGAGTTCGGAGCGCTGTCGGGCGTGACGGGCCCGGCGTGCGGCGCCGCCTTCGCGGACGTGGCGCGCCAGAGCCCGACGCTGGCCATGCCGGTGCTGGGCTACACGCCGCAGGCCCCGCCACCCGCGCCCGCCGCTGCCTTCGCCGTGCTGGCAGCGGGCGACGCACGGCTGTACACGAACGCGTGGGCCGCGTTCGCCTCGCACATGCGCTGGCAGCGCGTGGCCGTGCTCAGTGAGCTGGCCACGCGCGCGGTACTGGACGTGGCCGAGCTGGGCGCCGACGTCATCGTGCACGTCGAGCTGCCGGCCGACAGCGAGGAAGTCGCCCTTGAAAAAGTGTTGCAGGTTCGAGATTTTTATTTACATCTAAATCTGCTTAATAACCACAGTTTAAAAATGTTGATGTACCTACATAACAACATCACGCCTGTCTCCCCGACAGGTTGGGCAGAGGTTCACCTATAGTATAACAGTCAACAGCCTCGGACATCACGGCGAGGCCGAAGTGCGGGTCGCTTAGCGCGGCACGCAAACATTAATGACATCATCCGACGAGCTCTTGTTACCGTCGGCGTTCCAGCTGTATTAGAACCCAATGGCTTGGCACGCGACGATGGCAAGAGACCGGACGGTATGTCTTTATTTCCATGGAAGGTGGGTAGGCCTTTAGTGTGGGACGCAACGTGTGTCGATACTCTTGCGCCATCCCATCTTCCTGGCTCGGCATGCTGTGCTGGCGCTGCTGCTGCGGCTGCGGAAAACCTCAAGCGGCGAAAATATAATAACCTTATCGGAAATTATATTTTCGAGCCGTTTGGGGTTGAAACCCTCGGGCCGCGGGGTCCGAGTGCTCATGGTCTTTTTAAAGAAATTTAGAAACGGCTGGTTGACACTTCCCGTGACCCAAGGGCTGGCTTTTACCTTGGCCAAAGGCTAAGCATTGCCATACAACGTGGTAATGCCACCAGTCTCTTGGGAACATTACCAGTTGACAGCGATGCGGACGAATTTTTCGACGCTATATTTTAGTTTATAGTTTTAGTTAAGTTAGGATTTAATTTAGTTATTTTCAGTATTAATAAAATTTTTGTTAGCTTTTTAAACTATGTAAATAAAGTTAACACTTAACCTAAAAGTAAAAATACTTAGTTATTATTCATTAACGATTTCAAAATAAACAAATATTTAAGTGTCAAACAACATAATATGCTGGCAGGCAGGCAGGTTTGCTCGCTGCAGTAAGCAGGTAAAGGTTACACTTTTTAAAGCTTACTACCAAACTTTTTACACGAGTAGCCTGTAGGTCAGCTGTACTCAGAAGTCGATCAATGCCTTGCGTGTCCAGTATAATAATGGATTCAGGATGCTGCTAGGGCTGTCCCGCTTTTGTAGCGCTTCAGGTATGTTCGTGGAGGCTTGGGTTGATGGCTTTTATGGTATAATGCGCAAGCAAACCGCCTCCCTACTAAGTACAGTGCGGAGCAGCACTAACAGTATCCTTCGAATACCTAACTGCTGAGAAGTATGACTCGGCATTCATGAGGGCTTTCGTTCGGAATCTGGTCAGATAGCGTGGCAATCTATCCTAACCCGAGCGAGAGTTTTCATGACTACACACCTATTTTTTATAACTGCCTTTTTGTAATTCGTCTGTACTAACATAGTTTGTAAGATAATTTTTGTAACTAACAATTATGGACTTTGTCTGATTAAATAAATAAATTATTATTATTCAAAAATAAAAAATATTGGTAGGTCTTAAAATAGAGTTGCGTTGCATAGTGACACTATTAACTGATGCGGACTGACTGATTGCAGTGGGCGACGCGCGTGGCGGCTGCGAACGGACGCGTGCTGTACGTGTGCGCGGAGGACGCGCGCGTGGTGCGCGCCGCGCTGTGCGCCGGCCGCGCCGCCGGCCTCACGCCGGCCGCCGGCGCCGTGTGGCTGCTGCCGGCCGCGCTGCCGCCCGCCTGGCTGGCCGTCGCCGCCGCCGACGCGCACAACTGCACGCAGCAGCAGCTGCACGAGGTGGCGGACGGGCACCTGAGCGTGGCGCCCGCCTGGCTGGCCGACTGGGACGAGCCGCGCAGCGCCGCCCACGACGCGGCGCGGCTAGCCTGGACCCTGCGCTGGCGCAGGCACTGTTGCCTGCAGCGCACCGCGGGCTGCGCGCAGCCCGGCGACTGCGCGCGTCCGCCTGCGCACGCCGCGCTGCTCTACGACACGCTCCGCATGTGGGACGCCGCGCTGCGTCGCCAGCTGCATGCCCATCCCACAGCGCTAGATAATCTTCACCATAGGGGCATTGCTAGGTGAGCCGAAGTTTCGCAACGTTTCGTATTAGGTACTTGTACTCATCACTAAGGAATTTCACATAGATCTACATACAGGTGAATACAATATTTGTCGTTACAGAGCCCTAATAGAAGACGTAACTACGGTTAGCTACAGCGGGCTCACGGGGGCGTTTCAGTGGAGTGGCGGTGGTACTGGAGAGGGGGCCCGCGCGCGGGCGGCGCCGCTGGTGCTGATGCAGTGGCACAACGGCACGCGGCAGCGCGTGGGCACCTGGAGCACGGCCGGCGCGGCGGGGCCCGGCGGCTACCTGGCGGGGCCCGGCGCGCTGCGCTGGCTCACCGCCGACGGGCGCGCGCCGGACGACGGCGCCGAGCGCTGCTCGCTGCAGCCGCTGGCCGACGTGCTGCACGCCGACTGCCGCGCCGCCTTCGTGGCGCTGGGCGCGCTGCTGCTGGCGCTGCTGGTGGCGGCGCTGGCGGGCGCCGCGTGGCACTGCAAGCGGCGCGCCGAGCGCAAGTACCGCGCGCGCCTGGCTGCGCTCGGCCTCACGCGGTTGAGCCCGAAGCCCGGCGGCCTAGACCGCTGGGAGATCCCACGCGAGCGCGTCGTCATCAACCGCAAGCTAGGCACGGGCGCGTTCGGCACGGTGTACGGCGGCCACGCATTGCTGGCGGAGGACCGCGGCTGGTCCGCCGTCGCCGTCAAGACGCTGAAGGCCGGCGCCAGCACCGAGGAGAAGCTCGATTTCCTGTCCGAGGCGGAGGCCATGAAGCGCTTCGACCATAAGAACGTGGTGCGGCTGCTGGGCGTGGTAACGAAGACGGAGCCGGTGTGCACGGTGATGGAGTTCATGCTGTACGGCGACCTGAAGAACTACCTGCTGGCGCGGCGGCACCTGGCGGCGGGCGAGGGCCGCGCCGCGGGCGAGGCGGAGGTGTCGGCGGCGCGGCTGACGGGCATGGCGCTGGACGCGGCGCGCGCGCTGTCGTACCTGGCGCAGCTGCGCTACGTGCACCGCGACGTGGCGGCGCGCAACTGTCTGGTGAGCGCGCACCGCGTGGTGAAGCTGGCCGACTTCGGCATGACGCGCCTGGTGTTCGAGAACGACTACTACCGCTTCAGCCGCAAGGGCATGCTGCCGGTGCGCTGGATGGCGCCCGAGAGTCTCGCGCTGGGCGTGTTTTCGCCCGCCTCCGACGTCTGGTCGTTCGGGGTTCTGCTGTACGAGATCGTCACCTTCGGCTCACTGCCCTTCCAGGGTTTGAGCAATGCGGAGGTTCTCGCTCGCGTCAAAGCGGGCCACACGCTGGAGCTGCCGCCGGGCTTGAAGCCGCAACTGTAAGTACTTTAATTAATTTCAGCTTTAGTTCAATAAATATATAATTTTTATTAGAAAAAGAATAATGGAATGTCTCGTGTTGCAGCGAGGGTCTCATCAAGTCGTGCTGGCAGCAGGAGCACAAGGCGCGGCCGTGCGCGGCGGAGGTGGCGGCGTTCCTGGCGGACTCGCCGCGACTGCTGGCGCCGTGCCTGGACGTGCCGCTGGACGCGCTGCCGCTGGACCACGACGTCTGGCGCGAGTCGCGCGACCGCGCGGAGGTACTGTCCCACACACACGGCGCCCGTCTGGCACCGGTGTACCGGAAACGCTATCATTCCGATCTCACGCGTCTGCATGCCTGAACTTAAACATAATTCTGATCCTGAATTTTAAAGTGACAGATAGATCCTGTTAGATTTTTCCAGTTGATTAATAATAATATAATAACGATAAGTGTAGTTAGCGCGTGCTTAGTTCGTGTTATGTACCGCAGGCGCGCTGGGTGTCGTGGGCCGCGCCCGCGTCTGCCGCCACCGACACCACGTACCTGAGCGACGCAGCGCCGCCGCTCGACAGCGACGCCTTCCTGCCTTAACCCGCGCCGGTTGACACACACCATGTGACCGACCGGTCGGACCGGCGCGAATCACCCGCCTCGGCGCGGCACAGACCACCATGTGATCGGCCGGCCGACCCGACAGACGCGAATCACCTCCTCGGCGCGGCACAGACCACCATGTGATCGGCCGGCCGACCCGACAGACGCGAATCACCCGCCTCGGCGCGGCACAGACCACCATGTGATCGGCCGGCCGACCCGACAGACGCGAATCACCTCCTCGGCGCGGCACAGACCACCATGTGATCGGCCGGCCGACCCGACCGGCGCGAATCACCCGCCTCGGCGCGGCACAAGCCACCAAGAGACCGATGAAAGTTGTCTTCGGATTCATAACGTAAATCATTCCAACATTTTTCTAGTCAAACTGCAGGTATAAAATAGAAATAATATTGTAATTAATTTAATTTTAAAATAAAAATGTATATAAAAGCTACCTACGCTCTTAAGTTTTTAATAAAAGAAAAAAATTATGTTCTTCCTTCTTATTCCCTTTTTTACGGCACTCTTCTACCGTATGACCGAAAAACTTGTACACTTCGGTCTAACACGCCTTTGGCCGTCACTTACGCTATCATTATTTTCCGCGTTTGACGTGTGCGTGTCACACCTTTTAACATCACTTTTAACTCGACTTACGCGTGTCGACTACGGTAATCGTAGGGTTAATATTTGTGCTCGAACGTTCCTGCGCGGCAACGGGAGAGTTATTGTTTACATTACAAAGAGAAGAAGCACTCACCTCAGCCAACGACTCCTCGACTAACCTGGCCTTCGCTATTAGCTGATCCAGCTCGTGCACCGCGTCGCGAGACACTCGTTTCCTTATCCTACAATCTAACAATCCGTAAACTATATCTAACATCATCACCTCCGGCACATCATACGGTAACTTCGTTATTAAAGCGCGCACTTTGCTAATAAACACTTCGGCCCGTTCGCTATTTTGTTCGGTACCTACCGAAAATCTCACGAAACATTTGATATCCGGGTCGCGGTACTCCGTACATCCCTCGAAGACGCTGCAGCGCGTCGGACCACGACGCTATCGATGACTTCACGTAACGAATACGTTGGTCGTTACATATTACATATTAAGCAGACGACAACCTCATAGATTGAACTGCGAGATGCCATTTATAAAGTAAAATAAAAGTTAGGCTTCCTGTACATGACGCCGGAGCCTCACTGACGCCGCGCCGGACCGCAAGATGAAAATCGCATCAATGCGGGGGCAACGCGGTTCCGGCTTCACGTACAGAAAGCCTTAGCATCCTGACGTCACAACACAGAAGCGCCATAGTAACTTCGCGTCATTTAGTAGTACAATGCTCGTTTTATGCTGTGACTAGGATAGACTAATAATACAAAAGTGTATAACTAACTACTCCATTTTTCCAACGATTTTATTTATTTTCGTAATTTTTAAAATATTTTGTATGGGAGTCTAATGCCCTAGTACTAGCGCGTGGCGTGATGTTATTGTTACGTTAAATTATATTAATAGAACTGCTAGTACTTAGTAGGTATAGTTATACAAAGCCACAATATGATTACGTTATCCTCAAATGAGTCGACAAACTGTTTAAAATCATCACACCTAGTCACCATCCAAAAATCAGTTTCCTACTTTGTGCATTTACCGATTCGCGACGCCTTATAATTTACTTTTCATTATCCCTAAACTGTTTTGTTAATTGTTTTTAGTTACAGAGCAAGGTCTGTAACTTGCTCAAGAAACAGCTCTAAAATTTGCTACAGTAGGCAATGTTATAAGTTTACCTATATCATTGCAGGTAAGTAGGTATATGATAAAAAACAGTGGTAAAACCAGGGAGCATGTAGTCCTGCTGGAGCAAGCGTCTTCTCATAGAGCAGATACGAGAGAGCTGCAGGCGACATCCAGCGACACGAGGCTGCTCTCATAGCTATAAATAATATTAATTTGGGAGCATGTAGTCCTGCTGGAGCAGGCGTCTTCTCATAGAGTAGAGACGAGAGAGCTGCAGGCGACACCCAGCGACACGAGGCTGCTCTCATAGCTATAAATAATATTAATTTGGGAGCATGTAGTCCTGCTGGAGCAGGCGTCTTCTTATAGAGTAGAGACGAGAGAGCTGCAGGCGACACCCAGCGACACGAGGCTGCTCTCATAGCTATAAATAATATTAATTTGGGAGCATGTAGTCCTGCTGGAGCAGGCGTCTTCTCATAGAGTAGAGACGAGAGAGCTGCAGGCGACACCCAGCGACACGAGGCTGCTCTCATAGCTATAAATAATATTAATTTGGGAGCATGTAATCCTGCTGGAGCAGGCGTCTTCTCATAGAGTAGAGACGATAGAGCTGCAGGCGACACCCAGCGACACGAGGCTGCTCTCATAGCTATAAATAATATTAAGTTGGTGTTTGCGTGACATATTTGCTGTCAAGGAAAATGTTTACATTAAAGCCACAATGTAAGTAGGATCTAATACAAATTTAAAGATCTACTCACACGCAACTGTACGACATCTATTTCATAAAGACAAATTAGGTATTATACTTATGTCATTTATTTATTCTCTTCTCTTATTTTATTACATGTTTAAATATTTCTTAAAATATAAAAAATAAGTATAAATAACATTTAAAAATATAATAAAATAGTGATCCGACGGTGTCGGGAGCAGGGTCCAAGCTACCGGTGGTTAGGGCTCCAGAGACAGGAACCTCCTCACAATGCGAGCTGTATCGAGGAGCACTGCCTTCTGAATCAGGCCCTTGATCGAACCGCCTAACGAGAGCCTCGACAGATGCATTGATCGAGGCTTTCGGCTATAAGGCCATTGGGCGTTACGACAATCGGCACAACACAATGATAAGCGAGCTCACATTCCATACTTATATTATTATTATACTATACAGGTTGAATTCCCGTTGTCCCCGTTAACGGGGACACGGATCACGGGGACAACGGGAATGCACGGAATTTTCAAGTGGGCGAGGATGGCCAAACCCGAAACTATGAGGAATACCGAAAAGTACTCAAAGGAGTCTCGGGCTCGATTTTGATGAAAACTAAAACTGCATCATAAGATTTTTGAAAAATCATATTTCTAGCCAGGAATCTAACCCGTTGATTCGGATTTGGACATCCACGCCCACTTGAAAAATTCACCCTATATATTTAAAATAATAGGTAATAATTAAAACTCGACTTTGAAAAACAAACTAGCTGGAATCATAGCCGTAAGCCGTGTACCTAATTTATGTAAAAGCTGTTCGTTTTATTTATTTTCTTCGGTTTTCACCAATAGACCGAGGGTGGGTTGCATCAAGAGCTACGTTATAGTTTCCGTCAAAGTTAATTTTAACAGTAGGTAACCTTAGCAATGACCATAGAATCTAACTATCTGCTATTGCACCGTCATGTAAAATATATTATTACAGTTAAAACTTTTTTTTTTTTTAATGAAACAACCTACTTCCAAAAAAGACACTAAAATGAAAAATAACTTTAATTTTGGAAGTCGGTGTCGTTGGGTTCGCATTTTCGTTGTTTGCCGCCGACTTCCGAAATTAAAGTTATTTTTCACTTTGTAGTGCTAGCGCTTTCTCGGCACTCCGTTAGCACTGGGCCCAGTCTACTTCGTCTATAAGCAGGGAAGTATCATCGGCGTATGTAATGACTTCACAGTTTTGAATGGGCAGCTTACAAAGTTGATTTATATAAGGAGTAGAGTGGGACCCAATATGTTACATTGAGGCACACCGTATGCAATGAGAAGCTCTTCAATCACATTTTACCCGATTTTGAAAACAATGCATTACGAAATTATTCCGATAGGGTACTTTAAACCCCGGTAGGTAGTACATTCCCGTGGGATATTTTCCGGCATACACGCGGGCGAAGCCGCGGGCAAAAGCTAGTATCACAACTTATAAGATTTCTCGGATTCACTCTTGATAGCAACCTGAAATGGAAGCAACATATTGCTTCAACTGGTAGAGCGGGTGAGAAAATTCATATACATATTTTTAAAAAGCTCAGAGGCGCGGCCGATTTTAGCTGTTTATTAACCGTCTACTATGCGCTCGCTCAGTCTGTTCTAGGCTATTGCCTAACGGTCTGGGGTGGTGCCGGTAAAACAGTGATGCTACGGGTCGAACGAGCGCAGAGAACTGTCTTGAAGGTGCTGGCAAGGGAACCGATCCGATATTCGACATCCTCTCTATACTTACACCCTCCACCAGGTCCTCATCGTCAGACAGCTATTTATCGTCCAAACTATTCTTCGCAAACACAGCTACCTTACAATGCGTGCCACGAAAGATGAGACTTGACACTAAAATAAAATAAATAACGAAATAAAAATATTTTGATTTGATTTGATATGCAAAATGAAACTTGACCCCTGGTTAAAATCACAAAATTATGATGAAACAGAGAAACTCGTGGAAGTGTAAAATACTCATCACTCCCTCACACACCCCAACAAAACCACACATGCCACAAACCCCTCGCACACCTCATTAACGAGTGTGTGTGTGTGTGGGTGAGTATCCACACACCCATTCACCCTACACTCACCACATTAACTCAACGTCAAAAGGTTATTATTTTATTTACAAATCAAAATATTTACAATATTTAAAAGCTGTCTTAAAATAATAATATGTACAAGTATATAAAAAGGGAGGGGAAATAATCAAAGGGCATCAAAAAATTCGTCCGCATCGCTGTCAAAATGGCTTGGCACGCGACGATGGTAAGAGACCAGACGGAATGACCATAATGCCTTGGAAGGTAGGTAGGCCTTTGGTGTGGGATGCAACGTGTGTCGACACCCTTGCGCCAACCCATCTTCCAAGCACGGTTAGCTGTACCGGGGCGGCTGCTGCAGGTGCGGAAAACCTCAAACGGCGCAAATACTCCAATCTCTTTGGAACTTATATATTTGAGCCGTTTGGGGTTGAAACACTAGGGCCATGGGGCCCGAGTGCCCACTTAGTATTTCGAGACATCGCCAAGCGGTTGGTCGACTCTTCACGTGACCAGAGGGCTGGCCTATTTTTTGGCCAAAGAATCAGTATTGCCATACAACGTGGCAATGCTGCCAGCCTTTTGGGCACGTTTCCTTTTGACAGCGATGCGGACGAATTTTTTGATGCCCTTTGATTATTTCCCCTCCCTTTTTATATACTTGTACATATTATTACGTCAAAATACATCCCAAATGAAATTCCCAAATTTTTGTCTTATTTTTTTCTTTATTATTAAATAATTAAATCTAAATTGACTTAATTACCTATTAAGCGCTCTTTGCATGGAACATCATTCGATTCTGTATCTGGAGAAGGGCGTTGTTAGCTGCGCCACAGTTTATACTTTTGCAGATATCATCGTTTTACTTGTTGTACTTAGTCTTGTGTATTGTTCCGAAATAAACTTTTTTTTATAAAATATTTCCCATTCGGGCCCATCGTGTACACTAAAAAGACTGTCTGACTGATTCTTTGACATGCTACATCGACAAGGATGCTACGCCACCCATGGAACGAATGGAAAGCAATCGAATCGTCCATCGCCGTTGTCGTTTGTCGCAGCGCAACTAGTCGCGCGAAGCGGCGGCCGTGTGGACAGCCTTTATTTCAGGAAAAGTTTGTGAGCGGTTGGAGAGCACGCCGGCACTCCCACCGGGCGAGTACTCAGTGCCGCGTGTGTCGTGTGACTTTTTTGAGAGCCTTCTGCCTCTTGTCTCCTGTCTCGTGTGACGGACGTGTCACTAGCCTTCGACCCCCTGCCTGGTGTCTCGTGTGTCGTGTCTTGTGCCTCCTGCCTGCTGACTCGTGTGTCGTGTCTTGTGCCTCCTGCCTCGTGCATTGTGTCCCGTGCTACTGCCGCCGCAGCATGCGCCGCTCTCCTGCCTCACTGGTCACGCTGGCGCTACTGCTGGACGCCTGTGTCGTGCGCGCCCAACACTCTGCCAAAGCCGCCGCCGCAGCGGTCAGCAACGTCACCTACTGCGAACTCCTGGCAAATGAAAACGTCAAGAGTGAGTGCTCCTTCATGTAACGCCGTGGGCCTACCGCCTGCTGCTACCGACCTCAATGTGGTGACAACGTGCTTGTTTCCCGCGTCAGTACCTATGTATTAGTAATATATGACTGTAACGTCAATGTCTGAGGCAGGCTCATGCTGCTTCGAGGCGCCTGCCACAGCACCACGACATCGTGTTGTGTGACAGCTGCGCAGCCATCTTGCAGCTCAACGGGAGCATGTGCTTCGTACACTGCCCAGTTTTAATTTTCATTTTCATTGCATGCTTTAATTAAGGTAGGTACATTGCAGTTAGATATAGGTAACTATTTAGGTACAGTCATCCGTACGTCCATGCTAACAATTACAGCGTCTTTGTTTCGTGGCGATAAGGGCGGTTTTCGCAGTTCAAGCATTGAGTTTAAGTTTTACTGACTACAGTCTCAAAATGTTCAAATTAATATTACATAGGCGTATACAATAACAAGTAACAATAAAAGCATAATCACTTCAATATTTAGTTTTCCTCAAAGATATTAATATTATTCATTAGGTAGGTAGGTAGATTTAGTTGAGCAAACAATACCTACACGTTAACACGTACCTACTGTAGTAAACGCGATAGAACAAATTATTATTCCCTTTGTTTGTCTAAACGTTAAATACTTTGACCTTGATGGGTCCCACAGCCTAAGAATATAATAAGAAAATAGGCGAGCGTTCTTGGGAGCAAGTTGTTCTGAAACGAACACAGGCACGTCCCCGTTACTAGCGATAGCAAGGTGCTTCGCTTGAAGTTTCGTCTTTTTTAGGGTTCCGTACGCAAAGGGTAAAAAAAAGTAAGTAAAAAAAAATTTAAAAGCTAAAATCAAGCCCATTTTAAATTAAATAAAAGTTGGTAGCAGACGGGATCCATGCCATTTTTTTATTATATTTTCAAATTCAAATGGGTCCCGCCTGCTTCCAACTTTTATTTAATTTAAAATGGGCTTGTTTTTAGCTTTTCAGTTTTTTTAATACTTACTTAAGTATTTATTTTACCACAGTCGGGTTTTTTATTTTTTTATTTCCAGCTTTTTAGTTTACAAATGTAAAAGATTTCGCAGGCGATTTAGTTCTTGGTACTTACGTGTTTTTTTACGATTTTTCACTTCGAATTACTTTTAACCATATAAGTTGTATATATATTTTTGTAATCACCATTTAAATCCCTTTATTTTGATACCCCACTCAATAGGTTTTGAGAATAAAATATGTTTTTGAAGACATAGTATGGCGCCAAAAATTCGCCATTTTGTTTTTTTTTTTATTTTGATATTTATTATTATTATGGTTTTTAAATTTAATTTTCTCAGGTTAGTACCTGGTATTTTCAGAATCTCACGGGTGTGAACCAAGGTGAGATTCTAGTTATTATTTTCAGAAGGTAAATTGCTCTGTACTGCAGTGAAATTATTATCCAAATCTAGTTGTAAAAATTTTCTTACTATGCGGCAAGTGTTTAATATGGCAGCTTTTTGTAGTGTTATGTATGTGTATTTAGGTAGATTTAGTGCATTAAAACTATTGAATATTTGTTTCGGGATAACACCTGTTGTTGATATTACTATTGGGACTATAGTGACTCTATTCATTTTCCAAACTCTAGTAATTTCCTCTTGTAATTCTGTATACTTCCTGATTTTTTCTGTGATAGTTTTTTGAATGTTATTAGTATTTGGGACGGCTATATCTATTATAAATGTGTGTTTGTTTACTTTATCAACTAGTGTTATATCAGGTCTGTTGTTATATATGGTGTGGTCTGTAATTATAGTGCGGTCATAATATATTTTGTAGAATTGGCTTTCTAATACAGCTCTAGGCGTGTACTTGTAATATGGTGTGTAGGGATCCTGCATGAGTTTAAGTTTAGTTGCGAGTTTTTGGTGTATGATATTAACAAGTTGATTATGTCTGTGCGTATAGTCGTTTTGGGTTAGTGTGATACAAGCTCCTGTGATATGTTGTATTGTTTCAGGTTTACTGTGACATTTTCTGCATAAATCATTTCTTACTGTACTATCTTTTATTATGTATTTTCTATAATTTTTCGTATTAATGACTTGATCTTGGATGGCCAACATAAACCCTTCTGTTTCAGGGAACAGCTCACTTAACTCTAGCCATTTGTTAGAAGCCTCTTTATCTATGTATGTTTGGTATAAATCGTTGGGATGTCTTCCATGTAGTTCCTTTTGCCTCCACTTTCTGTGTATCTCTTCTATATGTCTTGCTTTATCTACTGTCTCAATATTGCTATCATCGCTAAGGTTCAATGGTGTATATTGTTTGTCTATCTCTATAATTGTTTTGTGTAATTGACTGTTGTTTTTCTTCCGCCAGAAAAAATGTTTTAAATTTATGACTTGTCTTTTATGAAGATGTGATATTTCTACTAGTCCCCTGCCACCTTCTTTTCTGGACATTATAACTCTTTCTATTGCTGATTTGGGATGGTGATATCTATGTTGTGTCAGTGTGGTTCTTGTTTTTACTTCAAGTGCATGTAATTCTGTGTAAGACCATTTTATTACACCGAAAGAATAAGTAAGTATTGGAATTGCGTATGTATTTATGGATTTAAATAGGTTTTTACTAGATAGGTGCATTTTGCATAACGAATGTATTCTGCTATTGTATTCTTTTTTAAGTTTATCCTTAACAATCTTATGTTCTAACAATCGTGCTTGATTGTAACCTAAATATTTGTATAGTTCTTCGTCTTTCATCGCTTCTATTACTTCTTCGGTGTCTGTTGAGTAGTTTCCTTCTATAATCTTACCTTTCTCTATATTTAGTTTCCGGCATTTATCTAGTCCAAAATCCATTCTTATGTCTTTCGAAAATGTTGTTGTTATGTTTAATAAATCGTGTAAATCTGTATTTTTATTAGCATATAGTTTCAAGTCATCCATATATAGTAAATGTGTAATTTGGTGTAATATTGACCTACCGTTCTTAATATCAAAGCCTAATTTCGATTCGATTAATGCTCGGGAGAGTGGATTCAGGGCTAGACAAAACCATAGAGGGCTTAATGAGTCCCCTTGGAAAATACCCTTTTTAATCGCAATTTCGTCTACGGATAAGTTTGTTGTTTTAGTGTGTAATTTTAGTGTAGTTCTCCAGGATCCCATTGTATTCTTAAGAAAATTTATAATTAATGGATTGATTTTATAAATGTTTAATACTTCGATCAACCATGAGTGAGGAACGCTGTCGAATGCCTTCTTGTAATCTATGTATGCTATGTATAGGTTCTTTCTAGATCTCTGAACGTATTTTAAAATAGTGGAATCGATAATTAATTGCTCTTTACATCCCATATGACCACGCCTACATCCTTTCTGTTCTTCAGTCAAGATATTGTATTGTTCAGTGTGTTTAATAATTTTATTCGTTATACATGACGTTATGATTTTATATAAGGTTGGCAGGCAAGTGATTGGTCTATACTGTGAAGGATCCTGGGTTCTACTTGATTTTGGGATCATATATGTGATTCCTTTAGTCAAAAATTCGGGAATATTTTGATTGCCTTTTAAAATATCATTTATTTGTTCTGCTAACGTGCTATGAAGTGAATTAAGCCTTTTTATCCAAAAATTGTGTATACCATCTATTCCTGCTGCTTTCCAGTTATGTGTTTTATTTATAATTGTATTTATTTCAAGAGCATCTATATCTTCAAACGGCATTTCGTCTATTGTTTCTGATCGGACTTTTTCTTCTTGTATCCATCCAGCTTCTTTTTTATGTTCAGTGTTGTCTGACCAGATTCCTTGCCAGAATTCTTTTAAAGACTCTTGAGATGGAGGATTAAGGATTGTCGTATTGTTGCCTTTAAGCTTTCTGTAAAATTGTTTCTCACTTGTTTTAAATAATCTATTGTTATCCTTTCTTTCTTTGGCTTTTTTGTATCGTGCTAGTCTATGACTTTTCACTAGAAGTTTTTGTTTTAATGTATCTAAGTGATCTTCTATTCTCTTATTAAAGTTTTCATGTGAACTATGTTGTTTAGTATTTTTAATTATCAGTTTGACCTTTTTTTCCAGTTTTCTTGATGTGTTGCCGTTTTTATATTGTGTTAGTCTGTTAATATCTTTTCTTAGCTGATCTATGTCCGTTTGTAATCTTTTTTGCCATGGTGGATCGTTTATTACTCTGTTATTATTACTAGTTCTATCTATATTTATTTTTAGTTTAAAGTGAATTGCAACTGTAATAGCTACAGAATAGATTAAAGAATGCGTGTCGCTTAAGTTTTCTAGGGTTGACAGTTTGAGAGGAATAATTTTTTGATTAAACATACTAACGATATCCGTCAATTGGCGAGATGGTCTAATTTTTGGTAATAAAGGTCTACACGCAGGATCCATACCGTTGTATTTTGAGATATTTGCTTCTAATTCGTTACTTAATGATTCTACTATGGAAGGGTCAAACTCAATATTATTCTGTGTTTGTGTTAATGTGACATTATCTGTAGTAGCTTGATTGCTGTGCTGTGTGCGTGCGGTTAGTTCTGTAGCAAAATATTCAGTTCTTAATCTAGTGTCGTGTTCTAAGGAAGGATTATATGTTGTAAGCGATTGGGATATCTGTAAAGTGTTTGTTAGTTGTGTGAGATTTATACTTTCTTCTTCAATTTTTAGTTGTTCTCCTACTTCAAATCTAATTCTATTTAAACTGTCGTCTGATAACAACTTGTTTCTGATAATAACCCGTCTTTGGTCAGCTATTCTTTGTTCTGTTACGTTTATTTCTGGGTATTGTAATTTAAATTTATCGAATAATTGTGTGCAGTACATGGTTCTGTCCTCTTCAAGTTTCGTAATGTGATAGTAAGTGCGCATGATGAATATGTTCATATCTTCAGTCCATTTCATGCGCACTCGGGGTTTTCCCGCTTTGGTGGTCGCAGGCTGAGTAGCTGACGCCGCCTGCGAAACATCCAAAGCAGATGTAACTGCTCTACTGTCGTCACTATTGTCTAGTCTGTCTGTCGGTTCGGCTGTAGTATTTTTATCGGGGAGAACCCGCCTGCTCAGTCCCCCACCGCCGATGGGTCGCATGCTGAGACACCCAGCATCGGCCCCGGGTGCGCCCCGACGATTGCCCTCGGGTAGCGGTCCTATACGTATTTTCTTTGATCTAGTCTCCATGTTAAATGGGTTTCCAGAGCCACGTTAGCCACGCCAGTAATTTTTTTTTATCGTGTGTCCGCCCCCCACGTGATTAGATGGTCAATCAGGACGTGTGGTTGTTTAGGGGGCTTATTATTATTATTATTATTATTTTATTTCAGAGAAATCTCCATATATGTTACAAAAACACAAAATAACAAAATCTTAAACTATTAGTGTGTTAGTAACCGAAAATTGTACCTAAAATTATGTTAGTATGGTTAGTACAGACGCCAGCACATCAACCTACTACAATCTGTCAGATTTCTGTAATAGATTTTCAACTTTATCGCTAAAGTATAAGGTTCAATGTTGATTGGGAAAATTTGACAGTTAGGTGTAGGTTGATGTGCTGGCGTCTGTACCTATACCTAACTGATGCCTATGGCTGTCCTTATCCACTGTTTTTGGAAAGGACAGTCAAAACGGGTAGCAATAGCAATTAGCATGCCGTTGCTGCTGCTTCGTAGCCGGTTCAGCAATGAGTTTGCTTTCTTGCGCATGATGGCTTGGAAGCTATCTGTACGCGCTTCAGCAAACATACCAGACGCGCTGCAGCGCCACGGCAGCCCCAACAGCACCCTGAAAGCATTATTATACTGGGTGCGCAGGGCTCTGTAGTTTCGCTGTGTATGTTTCACCCACAGGCCACTCGAGTAAAACGACTGGCAGAACGCCTTAAAAAGTGTTATTTTCACCTCATTGGTGCAGCGTGCGAACCTGCGAGCGAGCATATTGCCTCTCACCGCCAAAGCCCTGCGCTCCCTTTCTATGTCCTCGTCATCCTTAAGGTCATCTGTTACAACGTGACCCAGATACTTAAACCTGTCCACTACTTTTAGGGCTGCACCGTTAAGGACGACAGGCGGAACATACGCGGGACAATGTGTACCTGCTCTAAATACCAGGAGTTCACTCTTCTTGGAGTTATATTTCAGCCCGTGCGACATCGCAAATTCCTCACACTGAGACACCAGATTCCTTAATCCGCTGATTGTGGGGCTCATCAGCACCATGTCGTCTGCATAGCTGATATTGTTAAAACACTTGTCATCAATGAAACAGCCGACATGAGTGCTACTGAGCCGCTCAATCAGCTGATTTACATACAAATTAAACAATAGTGGCGAGCTTAACCCCCCTTGTCTCACACCACATTCCAATTTATAGTCGTCCGACAGAGTACCGGCCCATCTCACCTGATTTCTCTGATTTGTGTACCAGTACTTGAGAAGAGAGGTACATTCCCCCGGTACACCCGCGCTTACCAGCTTCTCCCATAGCACATCATATGCTACGAGATCAAAAGCTTTTGACAGGTCGAGAAAACACGCGTATACCGGCGTCCTTCTCTCTGTGTAGTACTTGACAGTATGTTTCAGGCAGAGTACGGCGCTCTCCGTCGACAGATTGGCTCTAAAACCGAATTGAGCGTCCTGCAGGTCGACATGCCTCATGAGATTACCATTCAGCAGACTGTCAAGCACCTTGGCTGTTATAGTAGCAAGTGAGATGGGTCGATAGTTAGCTTTATTTGAAGCGTCACCCGTCTTGTTTTTTACGATGGGTACCACCAATGTACGCATCAATGGCTCAGGTAAATAAGAGTGACACAAACACAAATTATAAAACAAACTAAGCACTCTTGGTAAGTGAACCCCAGCATACTTAAAGTGTTCTATACTGAGACCGTCGTGACCAGGCGATTTCCCTCTTTGCATGTGTTTAATATATACCCAGTGTCTCTCTCACAGTAAATGCGAACCTAAAGACACCTCTCAAACTGAAATCGATCAAGCCGTTTAGGCTACAGAGCGTGCCAAACAATTATACATACCTACATACATACCTACATATAACATACATACATACATACTCTCGAAAAACATAACCCTCCTTCTGGCGCAGTCGGGTAAAAAAACTTTTGTTGGAGACATATTATGGCGCCAAAAATCTGCCATTTTGTTTTTTTTTTTTTAATTTTGATATACCCAGTGTCACTCACAGTAAATACGAATCTAACGAAACCTCTCAAGCTGAAATCAATCAAGCCGTTTATGCTACAGAGCGTGCCAAACAATTATACATACATACATACTCTCGAAAAACATAACCCTCCTTCTGGCACAGTCGGGTAAAAACGGGACCCTATTACTAAGACGATCCACTGTCCGTCTGTCTGTCTGTCTGTCTGTTGGCTGTATCTCATGAACCGTGATAGCTAGACAGTTGAAATTTTCACAGATGATGTATTTCTGTTGCAGCTATAACAACAATACTAAAAACAGAATAAATAAATATTTAAAGGGGGCTCCCATACAACAGACCTGACTTTTTTTGCCGTTTTTTTTGCTCGATATTAATAACGGGAACAGGTAGACGCTTGAAATATTTACAGAATAGGTACTTAGTTATATATCCACTTTAAAAAAAAAAAATAAGGGGGACTCCCATACAACAAACGTGTTTTTTTTATATATAGGTATTATGTAGTGTTAAATATTGTACGGTGGTACGGAACCCTTTGTGTGCGAGTCCGACTCGCACTTCGCCGGTTTTTTTATTTTGTACGACTATTTCAATATTGGAAACTTTGACGTTAGCTAAACGACATGCCTCAACAGCCGCGCAATTAATACAGGATCGAGTGTGTCAACGAGATCCTCGCTGTTCTCGAACACATTCTAAAGTGTGTCAACGAGATCCTCGCTGCTCTCGAACACATTCTAAAGTGTGTCAACGAGATCCTCGCTGCTCTCGAACACATTCTAAAGTGTGTCAACGAGATCCTCGCTGCTCTCGAACACATTCTAAAGTGTGTCAACGAGATCCTCGCTGCTCTCGAACACATTCTAAAGTGTGTCAACGAGATCCTCGCTGCTCTCGAACACATTCTAAAGTGTGTCAACGAGATCCTCGCTGCTCTCGAACACATTCTAAAGTGTGTCAACGAGATCCTCGCTGCTCTCGAACACATTCTAAAGTGTGTCAACGAGATCCTCGCTGCTCTCGAACACATTCTAACTAAAGTGTGTCAACGAGATCCTCGCTGCTCTCGAACACATTCTAAAGTGTGTCAACGAGATCCTCGCTGCTCTCGAACACATTCTAAAGTGTGTCAACGAGATCCTCGCTGCTCTCGAACACATTCTAAAGTGTGTCAACG
The DNA here is from genome assembly GCA_914767645.1 of Hydraecia micacea. Classification (NCBI taxonomy): domain Eukaryota; kingdom Metazoa; phylum Arthropoda; class Insecta; order Lepidoptera; family Noctuidae; genus Hydraecia; species Hydraecia micacea. The sequence goes on from OU611778.1 coordinate 20,761,848, forward strand.
AGATCCGCGCTGCTCTCGAACACATTCTAAAGTGTGTCAACGAGATCCTCGCTGCTCTCGAACACATTCTAAAGTGTGTCAACGAGATCCTCGCTGCTCTCGAACACATTCTAAAGTGTGTCAACGAGATCCTCGCTGCTCTCGAACACATTCTAAAGTGTGTCAACGAGATCCTCGCTGCTCTCGAACAAATTCTAAAGCTGAGAGTCCAAGGTCTTATTTGACTGTTTTTCATAAGATCTGGAAACACCACGGTCAATGCAATTGACATTCCATGTCATTCTAATTACATTAATGCTATTATTATTTTTATTTTAAACTCAAATAACGTGACTTGCCAACACCTACTACAAACTTTTTTTAATAATTTGGAATAAAACTTAGCATAAGTATAAATTAAATTCAGCAGTGTTTATACAAATCCGTTCATCATATAATTCATATACTTAGTCGTTTTCTATTTTTATGTACCAGTGGTGGCCCAGTCACTGAAGGAAGCGTTAGGTACTATTAACCAAGAATATCTTTGGAATCAATGTATTTAAAAAATCATGATATTGTTGATTAGACTCATCGTGGCGCAGCGTTTCGCTCGGCGGGCGCGCGGCCACCGTGACGCTGGTGTGGGGCAGCGAGCCGGCGCACGCCGCCGCCGCGCTGCTGAGCGCGCTGCTGCGGCACGTACGCCACTACCGCGACGTGCGCCTGCCGCGCGCGCCGCACCCGCACGCCACCGCCGAGCTCGCCGCCAGCTCCACCTACAACCCCTCCGGCCAATACACCAAGTACGTACCCGTGCTTATGTCACTACCCTTTTTTTTTTTTTGTTTCCGGGGTGGAAAATCCTCATGGATGTCCGCCGCCCTGGGGCGGGCGGCGGGGTCTGTCAGACTCTTACTGACTAAAAACCACCCCGGTGTTCCATCTCACACCTACGCCGGGGGTCGCGGGAACGTACGATCCTTCCGCAACCCCCGGCTGGTGCCCCCGCAACTGCGGGCCTCCTCGGGTCAGGGGGGGGAGTGAGGTGTTTGACTCGCCCCGTGACGTCTAACAGGGGCGCGCGTGGAACACTACGCGCCGCCACCTCGGGTCCTAGTGTGTGGGGGGCGACGGACGTCCCCAAGTCCGTCGCCCCTGGACCCATTTAGGGGGGCTGGAAGAGGGCATTGTCTGCCCTCCGCCGACGCCCGGTGCGCCTGCTGCGGGCCGGGTGAGTGGACGAGATCTCCCTCTCCCTTTCCGCAGCCTCCTTCTGCGAGACGACTGTTTCGCAGAAGGAAACCACCGCGTCCCAGGACTCTTCGCTGCCGACCAATGACTCGACCACGGCCGGCAGCGACAGGTCACTGCCTACTTCTGAGATGAGGGCACGGCACGGCTCCTCCCAAGCGGCACACTCTGCCAGCGTATGCCACGCCGTGTCCTCCCGGCAGTCGACGCAGTGGTGACACCGGGCGTCCGGCTCCCTGTTTATGCGACACAGGTACTTCCCGAAGCAACCATGCCCCGAGAGCACCTGCGTCACCCGAAACGACAGGGAGCCTTATGTCACTACCCTAATCCTACATCGCCTAAGGCAGGCAGATGCCGTTACATTCAGGAGCATTAAATAACTGTACCCCTGCATTCCCCGAAGCGCATTTTCGACTGCCCAGTTGGACCAGCGGCCGCTAAGCGACTGCAACAAGGGAGGCAGGATCGTAAGCTGCTAGATTCGATCGGTCGGACAGTGTTACTCATTGAGATATATTATACCTACTTACGAAGGGACCAACCTCATCATCACGTGTCACAAAACGTTCAAACATCCCAACAAGAATAGGAAGTAGAGACTGCTTCATTAGATAAATAAACACGATCGCCATCGCTGTTTGAACCAATTTTGTCTTGACTCCGAAAGTTATTTGAGCAAATACATTGGACACCAAATAAACAGGGCCACCCGCTTTCTTGGAACTCTAATTCGATTATCTCAAAAAGTATAAAACTTACAACTATCAAAGTTATACCTACAGAAAGTGCGTTTCCTGATGATTAAAATGAATGGAAACTCATTGGGATTAATCAATTTATTAAGGATCTTACAAAAAAGAGTCGTTTTCCAGTCGTGTTAATCGTTAGTAATCATAAAAATGAAAAAAAAATTAAAACCAGAAACAAGAAAAAATAAAAAAAAGTTTTTGATCAGTATTCATCGACCTCACGAGCCTGACGATGAAATCTTGAGGAATTGCATTCCACTCCTCTTCAATTGCGATTTGCAGCTCTGGAAGCCTTGTTGGAGCAGGTACCCGGGCTCGAACTCAACGTTTCAGCTCATTCCATAAGTGTTCTATCGGATTGAAGTCCGGGCTTCGAGCTGGACAGTCCATCGTACGAATGCTGACGTCGTGTAGATACTGGGTCACCACATGTGCAACATGAGGCAGTGCATTATCATGCATCAACTGCATATCCTGCCCGATATATCCTGCGTAAGATACCACATGGTCTGCGAGGATCTCAGTAATGTAGCGATGAGAAGTCAATCCACGTTTACGGTCTGTCGGTTCGATGAAAACTAACGCTGTATGTGTGGTTAAAGAGATGCCGCCCCAGACCATCACAGATCCTCCTCCAATAGCAACAGTTTCCTCGATGCAACACTGAGAGTAACGTCCTCCAGGGCGACTATATTACCGCTTTACGCTTTAACGTCCAATCACTATGCTCTCGAGCAAATTCAAGTCGTGCTCGACGGTGGGCTACGATAATGCTTGGCCTGTTGCAGCTCTCTTTGGAGTCAGGTTCCGTTCAGCAAGTCTCCTTCTGAAGGTATCTGAACTTATAACCACTTGTCGTTTGTCACGCAGACTTTGTTTGACTTGAACTGCGTTGAGGCGGCGATTTCGTAGAACAGTACCTAAGTTGGATATAAAACGATCATCTGCTGCTGATGTAGCCCTAGGTCTGCCCGTACCTAGACGGCGATCGAATGCTCCAGTCTCTAGGTATCGTCTGTAAACTCGTTGCACCGAAGATCTGCTGATTCGAAGTCTTCGAGTGACCTCACGTTGCGCAACGCCTGCTTGAAGTAGTGCTACAGCTTGAGCTGCTTCCTGAGGTGGAAAAAGTAGCATAAATACACGCGTCTGAGCAAACTATGGAAAAAACTAAAGAAATGATAAGAAATATCCGACTACCCTCATCGTAGAAAAAATAATGCTAATCGCGAACTCTAGTCAAAACAGAGCAAATCGTTAGCATTGTGTTTGTTGCTTGATTACGATACTTTAGAGTATGACTTGTCTTTTATGAAGATGTGATATTTCGATTAGTCCCCTTGCCAACTTTTTTTCTGGACTGTATAAAGAAAGAAACGAAAGAAATGAAGAACAAACAATGATCTACACAACTGACATGCATGCGCTTACGTCACTCGTCAAGCTGAATAGTTCATCAACCTACCGAGAGGACGCACTGATGCAACCCTATATAAGCACCTGACGACGCGACGCCAGCTCGGCCCTTTTTGCCTTTCTTCCTCGATACTACTTACTACTCTCGATGACGCCTGTAGCAGTGCGAATGGAAGCCACCCTGATTTGGTGTTTACTAAATAAGGTCCGGAAGATAATCGAATTTTACAAACAATCTGCACCGATTAATAAATCATTGTGTGAAGGTGTGCAGAAAGTTGGATCAGCTAACTTAATGTCTGGCCAAGACACCTTTAGCCATCTCTGATCAGTCCTGTGAGTCTGCTGGACTGGCAGTGAGTTTACCCTTCACCCTCACCTGGAATTCCTACCCACTATCCGTCTGTTACCTTAGGTCTCTTGGTGCAGACATCCTGTACTTATTTATATATTTATTTATTACAAATTATATGGTTGGTTAGGGCTGTAGGGCTTATAGGACTTAGGGTCGTAGGGACTGTAGGGCTTATAGGTCTTAGATTAGGTTCTTTTAATTTACCATATCGATACCTCTGGGCTCAAAGGTCGTAAAGGACAAAATGCGACTTTTCAGGAGAAGCAAAAAACGAAAAAAATAAAATTATTTTTACTCTAACATTTTTGTTTCTTGAGCTATTTAAATGAAACCTAGGAAAAAAGTGCTTAGAATTTATAGTATTCTCTAGGGCAGTGTTAAAAAATTACCCTAGTGCTGTATTTACCGAGATAGATTTCCTTTACGACCATAAATTTAAAAATAAAAGTCCTTTACACCCTACAAATTTTCATCCTATGATTTTACCTAAGGGCGTAAATGTACTTTACTGCACAAAACTAAACAAAATAAGGAAATAATCGACAAGTGTAATAATTTTTAGGGTCTTAAGGATCACCCGCTAAGGTATTCTGAAAGGATAAATTAATAATTAAACTTAAGTATTAAATGGATTATGTAATTTTGTATGTATTTATGTGTATACTACTGTATTTTCTTTACAAATATTCATGAAATATCATAATTATACAAATAAAACGTACATTTGTGTTATCAAATTGAGATCGTTTATTTGTAATTGAACACAAAGCTCTAAATCTTTAAATTATAAATTAATATTTTTAATACGTCCACCAATACCACTGAGTGTGCCCGCCTGCTGGCTGTAGGTGAATGGGAGTCGGGCCTCTGGCTTCAGGCGCTACCGTCACCCAACATAGGCACTATGCTGGGTGACACCACATTCTGGCTCGCTACATGTTTGCGTCTGGGCGCTCCTTGCGGACCTCCACATCGCTGTCAATGCGGTGAAGCAGTCGACTGCCTCGGACACCATGGCCTATCATGCAGCAAGAGCGCTGGTCAGATGGCACGGCACGCCAGCATTAACATCATCCGTCGGGCAGCTGTTTTAGAACCCAATAGCTTGGCACGCTACGATGGGAAGAGGCCAGATGGAATGACCATAATGTCTTGGAAGTTGGGTAGGCCTTTGGTGTGGGATGCAACCTGTGTCGACACCCTCGCGCCATCCTATCTTCCTAGCACGGCGGGCTGTGCTAAGGCGGCTGCTGCAGGAACAGAAAATCTCATACAGCGCAAATATAACAACCTTATTGGGAGCTATATGTTTGAGCCGTTTGGGGTTGAAACTCTAAGGCCTTGGGGTCCAAGTGCTCATCAAATATTTCGAGACATCGCCAAGCGGTTGGTTAACTCTTCGCGTGACCAGACCTGGCCTATTTTTAGCCCAAAGAATAAGCATGGCCATCCAACATGGTAATGCTGCCAGCCTTTTGGGCACTTATCCCATTGACAGCGGCAGCGATGCGGCCGAATTTTTTTAAATGAGCTCCTGTCTTCTTCTTTTTAATCCTTTCTTTTTATTATACACATAATATCTACAAATAGTTTAGTGTTTAATTGTAAAATAGGTTATGTGTATTAGAAATAAATAAAAATGTGTCCGACTAGTAAAAAAAAATTAAAGAAGTGAAAATATAATTCTTCTTTTATCAACTTTATAAACAGAATCTGTTTGATGAGATGCTGAGTAAAAACCTCTCTGACCAGTTGGATGGGGTGGTTTTTTGATCCTTGATCTGAACAGTCATCGTGGCAGCGTCGTACAAACATCTCAATGACCGCAAGCGAGCGCGCGTTCTCTCAATCTTTCTCTCACTCTTGTCTCTCTTCGATGTAGCGCCAGTTAATTCGACATCCTTGCAGAAAGGCCAGAACTGCCCATATTTTGATGGAGTCGAAGGCTTTCTCGTAGTCCGCAAATGCACAGTGACTGGTTGTACTCCGCGATATTCTGTACAATATGCCGAACATGGATGTGGTATATGGTATGAAGCCTTTTCGAAAACCGCCTCGATCTGGCGGCTGGAACTCGACAAATCTCTTGGCGAGACAGCTCGTGACGACCCTCGAGAGCAGCTTGCATACGTGGTTCAGAAATGAGATGGGTCTATAGTTCTTCAGCGAGGATTTTTTGTCACTTTCTATTAAAAAGTGAAGATTGACAATTTGAGGGTTAACGGCTTTCTAGTTAAAAGACGGCAGCACTATGCAGAAAAAATAAGCAACGGTCGTAAAGAATTATTATTACAGCTCAAGTGTATCAAGTTGTATATTTAAGTCAAACGTATTGTAAATTAATATCATTTTGTAGGGAGTAGAACTCATATTGATTTACAAATGTAAGATGTAAAGGATGTAAAGGACCTACTTACAACACATTTTCTTAGATTATTTTGGTAGTAAAGGACAAGTTTGTTTTTTTATTTTAAATTGTAGGGGTGTACAGGACAATTTGCAAAGACGATGTCCTTTACATCCAAATTTTTGAGGTGACTTATATTAACCATCTAAGGTGGTATAAGACAATTGATATTTTTTATGTATTTTACACCCAAAAGTTGTTTTATACTTTGCTTTACTACCAAAATGAGTTCACACTGGTAACTAAGTGTTATTTACATCCATATTTTCACGGTAAACTTTGCTTAACGTCTCAAATTATGTGGGTCGTAAAGGCATTTTTTTTGCGAATTTCGTAGAACGGAATATACAGATCGATAGAAAATTAAAAACTGAGTATAGCAGTATCAAAAAGTCATTTTCGCCCAAATGTCCTTTACGACCTTTGAGCCCAGAGGTATCGATATATTCATGTACAGCCGCAACCTTTATTAGGGGTGGTTGTACAATGTCTTTAGGTATACCTAGCTATCTGGTTTACATCTATACTTGTGGCCGTCGACGTGATGCTAGGTAAAACCAGGCATTTAATGTGAATAACATCATGATCGCCGTATATCGATCTAATGTTAATTTCGCTAGAATGGAGTGCCTGTGTGACTAAATGTCCTATTCCGCTAATTTGACAAGTAGACTGTATACCTATACAATAACGTACCTACGTTGTGTGTTTAATTTCCTATAATGAATCTGTGATAAAACAGTGTTGACCAACGAGCCCAGAAGTGTTCATAAAACGTCGCAGATTAAAGTCATTATTTTATTTTATTTGCTTTAATTTATATCACTTCCGTGTTGTCTATCGTTAATTTAATAAAACCAGGTAAAAACTTTTTAACAAAAAAATTAAACCTCCGAAAAAACTGAAAAGCAAAAAATAATAAACCTTTTTTATTTAACTTTTATAAATAGTTCTTAAACTAATGTAAGTATACCTAAGTAATTTTGAGTCGGCGCCAAACAAGCAAATTAATATCGTTGCGAGTGAATGGTCGTGCGGAGAGCGCATTTTTTATTTGGAATGTTAATGTTTATCGCTGGAGACTTCACGTTGCATTGTGATTTGATTTGGTTATTTCTTTAAATTTTAAGATAATTTAGTGATCTTTGTTCATTGGTTGTGTGGCACCGACTCAAAATTACTTAGGTAGGTATACTTACATTCGTTTAAGATCTACCTATTTATTACAGTTAAATAAAAAGGTTTATTATTTTTTGCTTTTCAGTTTTTTCGGAGGTTTAATTTTTTTGTTAAAAAAAATTGTGAGCAGTCACGGGACGCCTGGCAGATGTGAAACATCGACATTATTTTGTAAAAGTAATATGCAGAAAAGAACACTGCATATAGACCGTATATATATACCATCATATAGCGTGGCAACGCGTCGCCACGGCATGCGTCGCCACGCCAGAAATCGGTTTTACGTGCGGCTATAGATGTTTCACATCAAAAATTGTGAGCCGTCACGGGACGCCTGGCAGATGTGAAACATCCACCATACACACTACTGCATATAGACCGTATATATATACCATCATATAGCGTGGCGACGCGTCGCCACGGCATGCGTCGCCACGCCAGAAATCGGTTTTACGTGCGGCTATAGATGTTTCACATCAAAAGTTTTTATTTTATAATTTTTGAGGCTATAATTTACTTAATTTTTGTTTATCTACTTTTAAAATAGCTACCTACCTTACTTTAGCTATTATCCTTTAACTATTATTTGTATACTATCCTAATTTAACTATTATTTGTTGTATAATAAAATACTTAACAAAAAACAGGCTTTATATAGGTACCAACATGGGTAGGCCTTTTTTTTGATGTGAAACATCTATAGCCGCACGTAAAACCGATTTCTGGCGTGGCGACGCATGCCGTGGCGACGCGTCGCCACGCTATATGATGGTATATATATACGGTCTATATGCAGTGTTCTTTTCTGCATATTACTTTTACAAAATAATGTCGATGTTTCACATCTGCCAGGCGTCCCGTGACGGCTCACAATTTTTTTTTATTGTAATACACAACTCAGCATTAAAATCTGTGAATGAAGAATAAATCACCTCTATTTTCCCACTCTTAGGGTAGGACTTTTTTTTCCAAATTTATGTGGTACAAACTTCGAGGTATCCAATAAAAAAAGAATTATCAAAATCGAACTAGACTCTGTAAAAAATTATGCGTGGTCATACATTACAATCAGTGAGTGAATAATCAATCATCCCCTGTTTTCCTACCCTTAGAGTTGGAATATTATTCCAAAAAAAAAACTGAACAAGTATTGTGGCGGGAATTACTTAGCTATTCTTTTCGTCAATTTTGCAATATTTTTGAACAGTGAAATTACTGTTATATACTTTATGCCTGTTTCATTTTCGCGCAATCGAAGTGAAAAGCAGTGTTTAACTCTGCGGGCTAACATACTTGTTAAAAAAAACAAGATGGCGGCATTAGTTTCGATTTTTTCCACGTATGTATCCTTGTTGAGCTATATTATAGGTTAGTACCTACTCGTGTAGGTACATTTTTGCCACGTATGTATGTATAATGCGCGCCACGAAAGATGAGACTTGACCCGCTCCCACGCTCTTTCCTTCCACCGCCCTATGACGTCCGTTCCCGTCCCGCGCTCAGACCTCATACCACTAAAGAGACCTAAAATCGTGTACTGCGCAAGTCAAACCATGTGGTGTGTCAAGTCTCATCTTTCGTGGCACGCATTGTATCCTTGTTGAGCTATATGTATATGTACGAGTAGGTAAATTCAATTTAATGTCTACAGTTTGGTGATAGGCGTGTCGACGGCGTGGGAGCCTGAACCACCGCTGCCATGGAAGCAGACTTTCGGCCCGTCCCCGGGGCTGGCGGGCCCACGCCTCGAAGATTACGGCGTGAGCTCAGTCCCCGCGCGGCGCCGCCTGTTCGCGTGGCTCAAGCCAACCGCGCGTGAGCGCGATTCCTGCTGGCAGCATGTGCGCTGGGCATTCTACGCCAACCAGACTGCACTTGCAGACTGTGGCTTCGTCGACGCAGTGAAATCCCAGTACGTATCCCACTCATCGTGCCCTGCCCTGTTGTCACCCCCAAAAACGGCGTCATAAAATATGGCATCGCTGAGGCATCTTTCTCTGTATTTTTTAACAACCCGAAACGGTTTTATCAGGTTTTCTTTAAACCAATTAACAATTTAATATTTTATTCACAACACCATATTATGTCTATACATTTATAAGTAGTAAATAGTAGGTAGGTAATAAAATCGTAACGAAATCAAAACTGTGCTTTGATTTTTTTGTTATTAGATTTTGCGAGGTCTGGGAACAATTAATAATGCCGGATTTTTTTTTTTGTCTGTTTGAATGTACTTATGTAGTATCACGCAAAAACTACCAGGTAGGTTTTGTTCAAATGCATAGATATTCTCTAGAAGCCTGGTCAGTCTGTATGCTATAGGTAGGTAATTAATTATCACGTTATTTGCTATGGCTATGGGGGATGAGCAAATGAAAACGGTAATTTTATTTTAGAGGCAACGTAACCGCGGTAGAAGTGCTCGGCGTCGGCGACTGCGGCACCACGCTGCACCTGCTGCACGCGCGCGCCAGTGCTGCCGAGACCCGGCTGTACCCGCGGCTCGTTAACCGCACCTACTTCGTGCGCACTCTGCAGACTGCCCACCGCTCATTTCTGTTTCTCGATTATGACATGTGGAAGGGAGCCCCAGGCGTAAGCGTCGTGGAGCCTCCTCCCTGCGTGACCGTTCACACTACACACGACTTTGAATGCAAACAAGAGCTAGATTCCGCCATAGCAATGCGCGTCGCTGATGTTGAAACTTTAAAGGTGTACGCCCCTCAGCTTTTTCAATTCGTTTATGACTTTAAACCATCACCAGAATCTTTGAGATGGATTCTTGAGCGACAAGCAAGCGGAGTAGACATTGAAGAGGCAGGGTGCGAGTGGGCCTTGAAAAATAAAACATACCTCGTTAGTAAAGAAGATAGAAATGAATATGACCTACATAAATATACTGTGGCGATATATGTATGCTCGGGCGATTCCAACAATGAGCAGTATGACAAAATTATTGTATTAATGGGCTATCTGATATATGATGAAACGTCTAATATTGGGTGCGTCATACAAATACGTCGATATTTTATTAATTGTTCCGACGATTATCACATGAACAATAGGCTAAACGATGTCATAAGGACAACTGGTTTCTATCAATTGGTGGGCGTGGTGTCCATGACAGTGGAGGGCGCGGCGGCGGCGTCGGCCACCGCGGCCGCCAGCCGCGTGCCGCTCATGCTGGCGGACGTGGTGCCGGACGACGGCTCGGGCGCGGCCGCCACGTGGCGCGTGGCCGGCCGCCCGCGACACATAGCGCGCGCGCTGCGTCACTTCGTGCGCGCGTCGGGCTGGACCCGCGTCGCCGTGCTGTCCCAGCCTACGAGGCTCGCTACTGATTACAATGCTGCGCTCAAAGACAAGGCGGATATCATTCTTCGCAACTTTCCAATTCCACTCCATTTAACGGAACAAGATGCTCAGGAAGTTTTACAAGATCTCCAAGCCACAAATGCACGCATCGTGTTTGTAAATGCGGATTCACAAGCTGCCCACACAATCCTTACTGCAGCGGGTTCGAGTGGCATGGGCTACACGGACGGCTTCGTCTGGATAGTGCGCGACTGGCGACAGAATAACGTCTCGTGCGCTACTAAACACTTTACAGTATCGTTTTGGGTCCGGGGGGTGGAGGACATCCCGGCCACGGCTGGGCGAGCCGAGCTGCACAAGAAGTTGAGCAAGGAATTGGAGCGCCTGTGGCCGCCTCTCGCTGTCTCCCTCGCTAACGCACTACTCACTCTATCCATCGGCTTCAAAGATGTTTTCAGACGATTCCCAAACAGGCGACAAGACCTGCATACCGCTCAAATGATTCGGTGAGTAAGTACTCGTGAGTCAATATTATTTTGTTTCTCTGCTAATTAGACATTAGCAGTGTAACACAAATCTTATTGACTATATCTACTCTCAAATAATGTTAACTTCTTATTTATATACTGACTTAATATGGATGTCGCAGCCAACTAGCTTAATTAGCCTTTCAGTTAACGACGCCTTTCAAATAAACAAGATCGGTAGTAAAAACTGAGCAGTAAACTAAATAAAAACGAGTCATAAAAATTATTGAAATGCTTAGGTAAGTAAATAAATATTGAACAGTAAAATGGCGGAACAGTTAGGTGCGTGTGGGCAGCGAGTAACTTGGAAGTAGCGCTGCTCATCAAACACAGCGTGCATTTACCATGCAGTCGTCATGGTTCATAATGACAATGTGACGAAGTGTCACTTTGATTTTTGAAAATAAATAAAAATAAAAGCGCCTGCTTGAGGCTGATTATCTGACCAAACAGCCATATGTCCATTTATTTTGCGTCTGTTTTAGAATACTAACTTGTAAAATAATACCACCATTTTATCTAAAGTATATCTGAGATAAGTAGGTGAAGTTTGAAGATAGTTTTTCTAAGTGTTGGTTTCTTCTCTGCGGTAAATTTAGAAATACTTAACTTGATATTATAGATATCTTACATACCAATGCCTTATAAAGCGTCGAGAAATCAAGAAGATAAAAGGAAGAATGCATCAATGGTGTTACTCTTAAATCGTACTGAAGTTTAGCTGAAAAGTAGTTTGAAGTCTTCCTTAACTTATTCTGTAAACCTGTCCACATTTACTTAACTCTGCCTTGATGGATATCCTTAAGAAATCTTGAGGGTCGATATGGTTTTAAACAAGACACTGGCCAAGAATTAGTTATTGCCTCGAAGACATAATATACAATACCTTTTTATGATAATTATGGCAGTGCTACTTGTGTGCTGAAGCGTTATAATGGTAAATGATGGTTAAAACTTGAAAGTAGTCATGATTTAAACCTTATGTAACTAAAAAATTGCCTATCTGTAAACGATGTTAGAAATGTTGCTTGCCCCTCGAAAGAGCTTCTACATAAGGTGGCCCGTGTGAAAAGCAACCCATTTACTTTGGTTATATTCGACACCGGCCGCCCTCGAAAACCATGAAAACGACACCCATGACGAAAAATTTGATTTTTTTTGCAACCGCCATCTTGGATTTTCATTTTGACCTCACTATCTGCTTCAGCACCCACGAAAACCATGAAAACGACCCCCATGTCGAAAAAATTTAAAATATTTGCAACCGCCATCTTGGATTTTCTTTTTACCTCACTATCGGCTTCAGCACTCTCGAAAACCATGAAAACGACACCCATGACGAAAAATTTGAAATTTTTGCAACCGCCATCTTGGATTTTCATTTTGACCTTACTATCGACTTCAGCACCCAAGAAAACCATGAAACCGACACCCATGACGAAAAATTTGAAAATGTTTGCTACCGCCAGCTTGGCTTTTCATTTTGAACTCACTATCGGCTTCAGCACCCTCTGAAACCCTGACAACTATCTCTCTCTCTCTGTCTCTTTCTATTATTATGATAAGTGAGGCATAACGCTTTTTCGTTACGCAAGTTTTTCGTTCCTACCGCAAGCTCCGTAAAAGAACTTCGTTCCAAAACTTCACCGCGATTCACAATATGAAGACATTTGCTCAACCCCATCTATCGAAAAAGTGGTTAACTCGAAACTCATTGCATTAATCAAATTTCATAAATCAATAATTTTATCTAACATTGCATTCTTTATCACTCAGAACACCACATCAATTATTATTATCTTACATTATCCTCACTTTTTATTTGAAATTCACTAATAAACCATCAATGGAAAGCGATTTTTCTATTATAATCAGTATCATTACTTTTTAAAACACAGACATAAGTATCTGTGTTATTTCGTCATAAAGATAAGCCTAATAGGACGTGATATATCACAATAATAATTACGTATTCGTTGGTACGTACTATATCGCGCCAATAGATGTCGTTACGTGTTTCAAAAAACTTAATAAAAAGTTGTTCTAGAATACTTTAAATTCATTATATCTTTTGATAGAGTGAATCGATTGCGATGATTCAAAAACTAATAACTGCTCCGAGTTCTACAACATGTTTGAGTTTAAAATAAATTAACCATATTGGTTTGGTACTTTTTACGTTGAACCTGTTCAAATAATCTGTCACATCCAAACAGACAAAAATTCCAAAAATTGGTGAAATGGCATCTGTTGGATAACCAACAGATGCCATTTCACCAATTTTTGGAATTAAAAAAAAAAAATAGTTAATAGTTTTAAAAAAATAGTTTGGGTGTTAAAGGATAACCTTTAACACCCAAACTATTTTTTTAGGAAATATTTTCAATGTACAGCTAGAGACGCCTCGTCTACAGATTTATTGTATGTATAGATAGAAGATATTATAGATTATAAGGCAAAGGCATGAACATTTGTACAGCTGCTTTGCTTAAATGTAAATTGTATTCCTAAGATTTACGTGCCTGAACTAGGTAATCCTGTGTTTCACGTGAGAAGAGCTAAAATAGTCTATAAAAATAAATAATCAAAAGTTGACATAGACAAATAATATTATATGTTGAGTAGCTTAACTCATAATTTCGATAAAATATTTAACGTAGCAGAAATTTGTATACTTACATACCTATATTTACTTTAACACAGTTAGAAAAATCTTTGCTTCTTCGTAAGACATACTTTGGAGAGCATCCTTGTGGATTCTCTTACAATTTGTATAGTTCAGAGAATTTTGGATATAAAAGCATGTTTTGTTGAATTTTGTGGACAAACTATATCTTTACGTCTTTTATTACTATATCTAGCGCTGTAGGCGTAGGCAAATAAATGGCCTAAAGCATCAACTAGCCAGTTCATTAAAGTATTAGACGCATTGGCTAAATGTCACTCAGGGCGCTAGTTGAATGGCGCCGTTTAGTTAACAGGCTAGGCAGTTGACAGAAAGGCTAATTAAGCTAGATGGCGGCGACATGGTTATAGTCTGTCATTAAGGTACTATTTTTGTTTTGTTTTTTTTCTAATTTTAGATATTAGGTAGGTATGTCAGTTTAACGTGGATTAACCTGATGATTTAATCAAACCCAAATAATTCCCATTCTGGTTTCCTAAAATACTAAAGCTACGATTTAGTACAAGAGAGGTGGCCGCCGCGCCCGCCGGCGGCGGCGCCGCATAGCGTCTAAAGTTTACCGTAAAACGTCACTGTATCGTTATTTATTTAAGTGTAAGTAATTTAAGTAAGTGTGTTTTCCTAGTGTTTTTGACACCGTAAAGTCGAATCCCGCTGCCCAAAGATTTAAATCGCAATCAAATGAACAATGGCCGTTTTGTATTGTTAAAAAAAATAATTTATAACTATAGTGAGACTATTACCAAAATTAAGTACGTTGGTAATAATTGGATATCGTTAATTTCACAGTTCACTTCAAGAAAGTCTCAACGATACGCCTGTCACAGGCGTCAGTCATCGTCTACACTACAAGGAGCGCTCGCTTGAGGAAACCTTTGTGTTCGTGGACCAATGGAACGGTAGTACGTTCATAAAGCGGCTGGCGACGTGGCGCGTGGACGCGACCAGTGGCGCCGTGCGCGGCAAAAACGAGGAGCACGCCGAATATTGGCGGCTCGCCGACCTGCCGCGCGGCGACGGCACCTCGGGCTGCGTCGTGCGCTCCGGCGACGAGTTCGACCCCACCTGCCGCGACGCCGAATGCGTCTGCGCGCTGCTGCTACTAGTGCTGGCGCCCGGCGCCGTGCTTCTGGCGCGCCGCGCGCTGCGCCGCCGCATCGCGCGTCTACAGCAGGAACAACAGATCCAAGCAATCGCGCGACGCCGGCACGTGGCCACCGTGCTGGCCGCATACCTCGTGGAGCGCGCTGCGCTGGAGCTGCACGAGGAGCTCGGCGCGGGCCGCTTCGGCAGCGTGCGCCTGGCGCGGCTGCGCGAGCCTGCTCGCGCCCCGCGCTACATCGCCGCGAAGGCTCTGCACGACAACGCCGCGCCCGCCGAGGAGAGCGAGTTCCTCCGCGAGGCGTGCACGATCGCCTCTCTCGACCACGCGCACATCGTACGTCTGGTCGGCGTGTGCATCGCAGACGGGCCGCCGCTGGTGCTCATGGAGCTAGCGTTCTTCGGTGACCTGCTGGGGTATCTGCGGGCGCGTCGCCACCTGGTGGAAGACGCGGGCTCGGAGGCGCCGGCGGAGAGCGGCGAGGCGGAGCACGTGTCTGCCGCGGCGCTGACGCGGCTGGCGCGCGAGGCGGCGCAGGCGCTGCACTACCTCAGCGTGCGCGGCGTGGTACACCGCGACGTGCGCGCCGCCAACTGCCTGCTGGACGTGCGGCGCTCGCTGAAGCTGGCCGACTTCGGCATGGCGCGCGACACCGTGGCCGGCGCGGACGGCGCGCCCGAGTACTCGTGCCGGCGCCGCGGCCTGTTCCCCGTGCTGAGGATGGCTCCCGAGAGCATCGCGCACGGCGTGTTCTCGGCCGCGTCCGACGTGTGGGCGCTCGGCCTGCTGGTGTTGGAGCTGGTCACGCTGGGCGCGCGGCCCTACGGCACCATGTCGTCGACGCTCGTGCTGCAGTACGTGGCAGCCGGCGGCTCGCCGCCGCTGCCACTGGACGCCACGCCGCAGACGTAAGTGTGCGGGTAACGGCAGGGCCCGGGCGCGGCCTGGCGCGGCTGTGCTGGGCGCGCGCAGTCTGACGGAGAGTGTTGCAGGCGCGGCCTGGCGCGACTGTGCTGGGCGCGCGCAGTCTGACGGAGTGTGTTGCAGGCGCGGCCTGGCGCGGCTGTGCTGGGCGCGCGAGGCCTCGCGGCGGCCCAGCGCGGCGCAGGTGGCGGCCTACCTGGCGGCGTGGCCGCTGGCGCTGCGGCCGGCGCTGCTGAGCGAGCGCGACGAGCCGGCCGATGCCGACAGCGGCTTCGGGGAGTCACCCTCCACAGAGCTGCTGCCACCCGACTCTCCTTTCAACTCCCTCGAACAGTTCGAGGGCCTCGCCGCCACTCACTGATCTGCCTAGGTAGGTAACATAGTACATCTGTGCAATGCATTTAAAGTCGGACATACTTAGCAAATTATCGCACATGCATCAATAACTCACATAAAAATAATGACTTACTCCATTCACTAGAGATACCATTACCCAGACCAGACCAACCCAGGTTCCCACCGACCGAAACAGATGCCTGTAGGTACTGTACAGAACCCTAAAAATTTATAATAATAACCACAAAACACACTGTTTTTACCGTCTTGTCTATTTTACACATAAGTTTATATACGTGGAAACTTGTAGATAAGTTTTCTTAAAAGTAATAAAATAAAATGCAAAGCGATTTTTATAACATTATATTCATTATCATTTTTAAGCTATTGCATAGCTTTTATTTTGGGCTTTGAGCGCGGCGACCGAATGAAGAAATTCCGTAACGAAAATAAACCTAAGCATCGTCTATCGTCGTATCAGTTCGGCAGACTTCGGCACGGTGTTTGTGTGCGTGCGACTAGACGTATGCTATGCAATAGCTTTACCGCGACAGTCCCCGAGTGCCACACGTATTTTTTTAATAACACAGTTACCTGCGTGATTCACTAAATATTATGGTTATCACGTCAATAGAAGTCGTTACGTGTACGTACGTTATTTAATGAAAGTTCTTCTTAAAAAATATACCTAGCAGATTGTACAACTAGTGCATAAAAGAAGCCATTTTACCCCGAGACGTTTATATCCACCCGAGCCGCAGGTAATGGTGGATATTTAAGTCGAGGGGTAAAATGGCTCGTTTATGCCCGAGTTAAACACTCTGCTTTTCACTTCGATTGCGAGAAAATGTCGGTGTCAACAAACGAAAATGTGGAACCAACGACACCGACTTCCGAAATTAAAGTTATTTATCACTTTGTAGTTTTTGTTTTGAAGTCGGTTGTTGTTTTTGTAAAAAAGTTTTTATTTTTCACTTTTTACTTGTACATACCTACTCCACACAAATTCAAATAACACTAGTGCATTGTAGAATTGAAGACACCGACTAGAAGAATCATTAAAAATCGCATAGAACTGGCGGAGATGCAGTACATTTATGCATATAACATCGTACATAAGAATAATTACCTACATAATGTATTATATAGGTACTAAAACTTTCCTGAAAGTATGTAGAACACATTAGTGAATGAATTATCAAAATTGGTTCATTAGTTTTTGAGAAAATCGCGGACATACATACGGGTCGAATAAAGAACCTCCTTTTTTGAAGTCGGTTAAAAAAGTCCAATATTTTAAGAAATTGCATCTGTTATTTACCCTTTAACACCCCAACAATTTTTTTTTTTGGAAACCTTTTCAATCTGCAGAAACGCCTCTTCTACAGATTTATTATATTTTGTAAGTATAGATACAGCATAGATAGGTATTAATTGAACAGCCGCGCCCGCGCCGTACGTAGCGTAAAGTCCGCCATATAAATTTAGGGAGCATTTATATAGCCTACTAGCTGACCCAGCGAACTTCGTACCGCCTCAGATTTTTTTCCCATGTCTTAATAATTAGCAACCCTCACGGGCGTCCCCAGAACACCCTACCAAAGTTTCATCACAATCTATCTAACCAATGGTTTCGGAACGCATAGAGGACAAACATACATAAACAATAGATGGACGTCACCCGGACCATTATTACGAATCTATTGATACCTCATTCATCAAATCGGTTCGGGGTAAATTAAACTTTTATACTTACCTAGAAAAACTCTTATCCTAAGAATAAAGTTTGATTTTTTGACAGTTTATCCATACTAGAACTGTCAGACGTCAATTTTATTCCACGGATAAAAGATATCTGACTTTGGTAAAATCAGCCTTCATTAGTTTAGGCGCCTCGGTTGAACACACGTAAATACAAACATACTTACGATACATACATAACTGCTAAATTCATAACCCTACCTTTTGGCTTCGTCGTAGTCGGGTAAAAAGTAGGCATAGTGTGTAAAATTATGTAAGTAGATTGCATTGCTTTCCACATAAAATGATTGTAGTCAGAAAAAGTTTCATACGCAGGCAGTACGTAAGTAAGTACAGTAAGATCACTGTTTTGCGGTAAGAGTTCCCATTGTGAAACTGTGTGATTATGATTCTTTTGTCATAGACGTACAATATAAAGAGTAATCACTAATCACAGGCAGGGGCAGGGGTGACGAATATTAGAGCCAAGTCACTGAATAAAGATCCTTTATTAATTTAATTCGCTACAGAATGTTACAATTTAAATATAATATTTATTAACGTTATAACAATATCACCATAAAGTACTTTCATCAGGGTGTCGTCCAAGAATAAGTGTTGGTGTACCAGCCTACGGTGCCGCCACGGGCGTCGGAAGGGCGACAGGCGAGCGGCAAGCGGGCGACCGCCGGGCGACTGCCGGGCGACAGCCGGGACACCGAGACCAGCGCAATGGGCGGGCAGGCCGCGACCTTCAGCACCTGCCGGCATCCCAACAATATAACGAGTGTTATGTATCTCAACGACCGAGCTCACGAGTAGCCGTAGCCGTGACGTACCTCGGGGGCGGCGGGTGCAGCGCCGGCGGCCCGAAGGCGTGCGGCGGGTACGCGGGAGGGGGGGGCATGCCCGGGCCGTGCCCGAAGGCCGGCTTCAGCGGGTCGCGCATCAGCGAGTGGTACAGGTTCAGCGCGTCCACCAGCTCCGCCGACAGCTGCGTGAGGCGCGCGTGGCGCCGGTCCGCGCGCTCCAGCGCCGCGTCCACCAGCGCGCCCATGGCGTGCGCGCGCGCCTCCAGCCGCGCCAGCTGCGCCTCGCCCGCGCCCGCGCCCGCCTCGCGCGGGTCGGCCTCGTGCAGCAGCGCCAGCGCCGCGTCCATGGTGGGCTCGTCGATGCTCGCGGGCGGCTCGTCCGCGGGCCCGGGCGCGGCCGCGGCCGGCGAGGGCGCGCGCGGCGCCGGCTCGGCCAGGTCGCCCGTCACGAAGTTGGCCGGGAACAGGCCCTCGCCTCGCTCGTTGTACCCCTTCCACCAGTTCGGGTCGCTGGAGTCGGTCACGTGAACTGCGAACAGGAAACGGTCGGAAGTGAGCGGCGGGGACGCGGGCGCGGGAGGGCTGCAGGACAGCGGCGCGTACCGATCTCGCCGGCCAGGAACGTCAGCTCGTTGTCCTCGGCCGCCTCGAAGTCGTAGAGCGCGCGCACCTTGCGCGCCGGCTGCTCGGGCGCGTCCACGCGCGGGTACAGCGGCGCGGGCGCGGGCGCGTCGCGCAGGGACAGCGCGATGGCGCGCGCCAGCTCGTCCTGCTCGCGCTGCGCCTGCGCGGCCGCGGGCTCGGCCGGCGCGGGCCGCGGCGCCTCGCCCGCCTCGGCGCGCAGCTTGGCGTGCAGCGAGGGGATGAGGTCGAGCTGCGGGTCGTCGCGGAACTCGCCCTCGGCCCACTTGCGCAGCAGCGCGCGCATGCGCTGCGCCACTGCCGTCTGCGCGCGCGCCAGCAGGCGGCGGAACTCGGTCTCGAAGTCGCGCGAGGCCACCTCGAGGTGGAAGGCGCGGCCGCAGTTGGCCACGCAGGCGTCCAGCAGCGTGGCCGCGTGCACCTGCACGTGCGGGTCGGGATGCGCGAGACGCCGCATGACGGCCCGCAGGCACTCCTTGGCGCTCTGCGTGGAGGCGCCGGCGCGGTCACAGATCTCCATGATCAGCCCCCATTCCTCGCTTGTGTTGTTCTCGCTTGTTGCGCGTTCTATAAATATTGAACTCTGTTATCACCATAATATCTTTAATTTACCTCTAAGTTGTGCAAGCCTAAAAGGCTGGTTAGACTAGTGTAGTTCAACTCATTTGTGCGCGCGGCGCTATGTGTGGGTAAAGCGATAAGGACATGTTTTGTTCGGACGACGACTGCCGCGTCACTGCCAAACAATGTAAAGCTGTATAATTAAAAGCGCACGCACACATAGCGCCGCGCAAGTCCGGTTAAGCAGACGACAACCTCATAGGTTGAATTGCGAGATGCCATTCCCAAAAAAAAAAAAACATAGCGCCGCGCGCACAAATGAGTTGAACTATCTATACAATATTATATGTTTGAGGATGCTATCATTATTGTTTCAAACAATTTATAGTCAATTTTCTTGGTCATTAAAGCGTTGGTGCAATTTTTATTTGAAATAACCCTTCCTTTTGGCTTTGTCGTAGTCGGGTAAAAATCGGACACAAATAGTAGTTGTTCAAGGTTTTAAACACCATCTGAAGTACCACAGGGCTCGCATATTAGCCCTTTGCTGTTTTAAATTGTTATTTAAATTATTTGGCCAGTGAAATAGAATGCAGGTTTTAATATGTACGCCAATAACCAAAATTGTACTAAACAGTAAGTTTAGTTTTATTATTGAAAGACTTTTATTGAAAGCAGGCTCTACGCGATCACCGCTCATGCGCGCGTGTCGTCTGAACGCGCCCTTAGTAAAATTGCAAACTAAAATCAATGTGTCCAGATGATGTAACGAAAATCGAAAAATTTTAATGTTAATTTTAACATATGAAGGAGAATGGGGCACCAAACTATGGGTTTGTGCCAATAGCCATAAGATATCAAGGGCAGAATGGGCGAATCTCCTTTATAAATAAAAGACACCCTAATAACGCAATTTAGAAGAAGAACTGAAATGCTTTAGAAAAGATAAAACGATTAACATGGCCATTTATGACTTCCTGAATAAAGTAATTGCAAATGTTGACCATAGAGTACCTGTTTGTTCAATATATTGTGATATGACTCAATCTTTCGATTAGGTAGATCACAATATCTTGCTTGATAAATTAGAAGCTTACGGATTAAGAGGAAACGTCCTGCTGCTAATCGAATCGTATCTAAAAAACCGAAAGTAATATGTAGAAATCCCACAGGTAGATCCGAAAACCAAATATGAAAGGTTCTATAGGTTACGTGATAGATCAATCTCATATGGTGTACCACAGGGGAGCGTGCTTGCCCCCCCTCTATTTATACTATGTAAGGTGCTATAAAAATATCTGCCACGGATTCAATGGGAGACAGTATTCTGTATATAGGTTACAATAGTAAAGATACATTATTGATCTTATGTCATAATTTTTTTCATACAAAAAAATGTGCGTATAAGTTTGAATTGATTTAGTTGCATGAAACCATTCCATAGTAATTAGCTGTTGCCGCACCGTCATTTCATTTCGCAAAATGTGACGAAGCGACACATCGCGCGTAGTTTGTGAACCACTTTATGCAAAATAGAGTAAATGTTTATTTAATTATTTTATTTTCGCAAATTGATTTAACTATTCCGGGGTACAATTTCTTCACTAGTAGGTACTGTAAAAAATACTGTCTTTCATTGAAGCCGTGGCAGATATTTTTATAGCACCGTAATTGATTTCAGACTGTCACTATTGAAAAAAATATAAAATGTCTATTTAGTTTAAATATCAAGACGATTTGCTACTAGAGTATTTGAAATTACGACATTTTAAAATCCAGACGTTTTGCTACTAAGGTGTTTAGCCTTAATGTCTAGTAACCATGGCTGGTCATTTTGCAACGTGGTTATTCTGATAGTGACCCAAATGTTTGAAGTTGTAGCATAAACTGAACTTTTCTTGTGTGTGATGTAAAGTTATTTTTCCACAAACTTATATTTGTTTACATTTTTGGAAAATAAATCGCGAATGCAGATTATGTAAATAACCAATGTAGAAACCTCAAATCCTATGAATCAAAGTTAGACTTCAGTATGACCACTTTATGCATGCTCTAAAAGAAAAGCTGCAGATATTGTTTGCTTGTTTAAGCTCATTAATGCCCATGTAGATTATGAAGGTTTGCTGGAAAGAATTCAACCTGCTGTTCCACACCGGAGCGGTTGTTTATGCAATAGGCGCACATTTGTGATGCCTCATTGCAATACAAATATAAAACAGTGCTACGGTGAGGTAGCATTTTGATATTTTCTCTGGGACCTTAGCATCAGCCAAAGTTAAAATTAAGTAGAGCCTGTGCAACCATTCCACTAATAATATTTAGTCCAATGGCTGCACATATTTGTAATTGAACTTTACCTAGCTCATACATTGTGCATTGTGTTTACTAGTCCAGGGCATCAAGGGCATGCAGTAATGAGTTCCTTTAAGTTTACTTTGTGTCTAAGTAGTACTGTATTGCCCCATTTGTGAAGCAATCATAAAAAATCTTGAGCAATAGGTGTTGGTATACTTGGCCACGTGATGACAGCACATAAGTGGTCTGTGTCAGACCACAACCACATCTGTAGTCAGAATGGCTAACTAAACATTTATTTTCTTCTCTGTTTTTATTATTTTCTAAAAACACTATTTCTTTAGAAACCTACTAATGGTATATGATGTGGAGATGACAGTACCGTGTGACTAAGAGAGCAAGTGTGTTGCTGTGTAAAGACATTGTAAGATGTTTGAAAATTAAATACTTATTACTTAGTTTTTACCTATCCTGGTGTTTGATTTCCCTGTTCCCACTTACAGGTAGTTAGTTGGTACTCTGTCATATCCAATAACATAATATCTCCTCAACAAACTTGACAGTCTTCTCAATAACTGCATCCGATTCGTTTTCAATCTGCCTAAATATGATCATGTCTCTGCGCATCGGTCGCTTCTAAAGTGGTTGCTCATACGCCAGCACAGAGAGCCAAGGGCACTGATCACCTTGTTCTCTTTCCTTGATTCTCCGTCTTCCCCTGGTTTCAGTACATTTGCGCCAACCACAATAGAAATCTACCTTCATCACACAATCATCATCTCCAATGTCCCACTCATCGCACAGACTTCATTCACTCTTCCTTCTTCGTTCAGTCTATCTCTCTGTGGAATGCACTCCCCCCGGAAATCAGGATGGCAACCAATCGATTATCCTTTAAAGTCGTGAACACATTCACAAGAAGCTGGCAGTATCATCACAACGGTAATATTTTCTCATAGTTTATCTTATTTCTTTTTAGTAAGTATATTCATGTATTTATGTATATTTATTTATGCTTATATTTATATGTAATTAGGTATATATTATATTCATAGTTCTAATAAGTTTATGCGTATCTTTATATTTAAAATATTTATTCCTCAATGTTCATGATTGCACCTACCACTGTTTGTCCCTGCATCACCCAAAGGTTGATGGTAAAAAAATGCCTAAGTCCGCCTCTGTACATTTATGTGCTTAAAGTATTAAATAAATAAATAACAATTGTATGTTATTCAACACATTGACCAAACACCAACACATTTTGGCAACATACATGGACAAATTTATTTAATTACAGTGGAGACTAAACTAAATTGAAAGAATCTTTACTAGGCGTCTGCTGTATAAGCTTCAAAGTCAAAATATTTTATTTCACATAAACCCACATGGGCACTTATGAGACTTCAAAGCTAGGAGCACAGTTCCAATAGGTTTTTTCTACTGCTTAGGGTAACACCCATGACTACTTAGCTGTGGTTCTGAGTTGGAGCATGGCTCATGCTCTGAGGCCTTACAATGATTGGCATTGGATGTGCTGTAAGTGTGCGCACTTGGTATTGTAAAACTTTAATATGACTCATATGTGTCATCGGTGATGATAAGAAAGGATTTTACATCTTTTATCAGACAATGCCAAAGCCATGCCAAAGCTATGCCAAAGCTATGCCAAGGTGTTAAGTAAAACAAGTGGACCACGAATAGCCTATTAATTAACACAAAGTTACTTGGCAAAACAATCACTCACGCAATACTAGACAATGAAAGTTGTATCTATTGATAATAAATTTAGCTTATGGGTTTCACAAAATCATAATGATTGCTATCACTTGTCTTTGTTTACAAAAAAACTTGGTCAGTGGGTCGTCTTAGGGGCGGATTTGAGTCACCTGATGCCTTGGATTAGGAGTGAACCTTTTAGGAGCACTGATGAGATCAAAAACTGACACCCATGAAGTGAGCGTCTTCGTGTGCTTACGGCTAATTACTACATATACATAGCCCCATTACTTTTGACACTGTAATGAAAACTTACCAACATCTTGATCAAAAGGTGAAGAATTACCGAAAATCCCCATAATTAAACAATAAAAGGACCCATGAAACACTACAAGTCTCGTACTGTAACGAATATGAACTGGTAAGCACAAGTTTTTAGTACTAGGGTAACAGGAATTACTTTTATCACGGCCGCATTCCGAATTACGACAACAGCGCTCACAGCGCTCATATCGATAAATTTACGTTCCAAATTAGATATCACGATAATGACAGCTGAGAGCTGTCAGCAATTCGGAACGCTCGTGAACGCGCTCACACTGCTCACAGTGTTCGCTAAACGCCAAAACATATACATAACCTCAAACCTTGTCCAACAAAGATTGTTTGGGCCTTGGATATTTTTTTGAAGATGGAAGTTCAACGCATTGGCACTTCTGTTTTCTTAGTTGCCTCTATCGACTCTGATAACGACTATATATATATGATATGACTAAGATTTATATGCCAAGTAGCTTGTAGTTTTAAATATTCATGTGTTTAAAAGATATGAGAAGGGATCTTTATACCATTGAGCCTTGTATTGGGATAGGTATGTAAATAACGTTCAACACTAATAGTAATAAAACATTTTTATTAACAATCAATTAGAATCACAGTTTAATCAGACTAAACGTCAGGTGCCCCGCTCGCAGTCCAGGCCACATTCTTCTCCTAATTATTAATTATGCTAATATAAGAAAAATATCAAACAGCAATAAAAGCCTTAAATACTAATATACTCCTTATCGATTTTAGTAAATATAATGTAAAATCAGACTCAAAGTAAAATTAAAAGACACAGATTTTAACAGGTATTTATATTCAAATCTACTACTGCAAACAGGTACTGATCAAATCCTAAAAACTAATAAAAAAATCACAAGTAGACCTACAAATAATCACATCAGGTACTGATCAAATCTTAAAAACTAATAAAAAAACAACTATACTAATAATCAGGTAAATTTATGACTGGCATAGGGAACCATCACAAAGTCACACATTTTCCTTGCTATCATGTCGTAGACCATCTTATGACGCATTCAAATTGTTCTTTATGTTCACTGTATAGTGCGAGTAGCACAAAACGCATGCCTCGTTCCAAATGAATAGAGACGACTCTTGATTTACTGAAATAAAAAAAATAAACATTATTGTTAGTGAGGATTTTTACTGAATTCACCAATGGATGGATTTGAATGAAACTTGGCACTTAGATAATTATGATGACCCTGGAATATTTTATTTATTTATTTTACCATTTATCTACACACATATACAGACAAGAAAAAAACAGAACAGAAAAATAGGTACAAAGGTGATGCTTATTTCATAAGAAATCTCTTATATATTCTTCTCTCTTATATATTTTATATCTAAAGAAAACGCGTTTATTACTTTAAATTGATAGAATCTGAGAGTAAGTTCTTGTATCAAAAGAATTTACTGTCAACGTGCTAATATAACAAAACCTTAGAACACTTTTATCTTCATATTCATATCTTACTTTTATTATAGATGAGCCCCTTTATTCATAAACATTGCTTAAAGAAGTAGGTAGTGATTAGCGACTGTTTAACCATACATTTTTGATGTTTGAATGCCACTTAACTTTAATCATTGTTTATAAATAAACTCCTGAGTATTGGAGTAAGAGTGACTACATAAACTGTTGTCAAGATGATAATAATTATGTTACGCAAACACAACAGGCATATTCAGCTAATAAATATCTGCACATAACCAGTTAAAAATAGGAGGTCAGATAGGCAGTCGCTACATGTAAAATACTGGTATTCAGCTGTATCCGGTTAGACTGGAAGCCGACCCCAACATAGTTGGAAAAGGCTAGGCAGATGATGATGATGAACCAATTAAAAAATAATTACCATTTTGTTCTGTTGGTTCATTCAGCAGTGATTCTTGGCTATGCATATTTCCATCATAGTCATGCACCAATTGCTGTACATAATCAGTGTCTGTAAACAGTAAGTACTAGTTTAGTAAACATTTATGATTGATCAGAAGACAATACAGTGGTTTTATGCTCTATACAGACTGTAAGGTAGCTTTTGCAAACGGACATCTAAAAAGCAGTTGTGATGATTAAAAGATTTTCATCACAATCGTTTGAGCATTAGGTAGGTAGAACTGCAAGGGGGCTAAAATTCAGCACTTATTTACCTCTCTGAGCCCTCTCGTATTGCTCTGAAGTGAGCATGACAGAAATTTGTCGCCTGTTAAGCTCATCGGCTATATTCACTGGGAAACTCATTTCTTTCGTTAGGTGAACTTAGGTGGCGACTGTAGCCACAAGGAATATTTCGAAAATGTTAGTATTAGGATGCACAGGCCAATATGATGCGACTCATAAGAAAACACAACGAACTCTACTCATCTACTGACAACAACTGTCATTTTTGTTTGACAGCGCTCACGGTGATATTATTTTAGGGCATGGTCGGCGTTATCGCAAGATGGCGCATGTCATGACGTCATCTATGACGATTCACGGGACATCGTTATCGCGCTCACGCTAATTCGGTACGGGTTTAAGCACGCTCAAATCGATTTTATCGATGACATTCGTAACTCGGAACGCACCCCACGTATTAAACTAAAATGAACACAAAGAATAATTTTAACAATACAATAATACGTATTTATTTCTATAGTCAAGTCCATAGAGTAAGTACTGTATAGAGTAAGTACTGTAATGTTCCTTATAGTCATAGAGTAAAGTCAAGTCAAGTCACCCACCAGTGTTGCCAACTTGCCATTGTTGCCAATAGGTTTTGGTTTTCCCGAGTCCACCTCCACAGTCCACTAGCAGCGGTTCTTCAAACCATCAGAAATAAACTGAGGAGTGATTTTTCAAAAGGGCTTATTTCCAATTTTGCTAGAAAAAGATATATGAATGCCATCGTCACTGTCATGTTAAAAACAAGCCTTTAGTCCCAAATCCAATACAAAAAGTACCTACATAATTATTTCCTAAGGAAACTTACAGACAAAAATCTCGTTTTCATACTTCTGTACGAAAACGATATTTTTGTCTGTAAGTTTCTAGTTTTTACTAGAAATGTGTGCTTCTGGACACATTTCTAGTATAATTTTTATGTCATGGTTAGAAGCTACCTATTTATATAGTTTTAAAACAAGGTTTAGACAGTGAATGTAGTTTTTATTTTTTTATTTTGCTATTTTACACTTTATTTTTCTTAATATCTATGTACAGACGCCAGCACATCAACCTACACCTAACTGTCAAATTTTCCCAATCAACATTGAACCGTATGCTTTAGCGATAAAGTTGAAAATCTATTACAGAAATCTGACAGATTGTAGTAGGTTGATGTGCTGGCGTCTGTACTTAAACAATGACATTTTACTGTATCAAATATTATATATTTTAATTATTGTGAATGTGAGGACTATGTGGGTCATTGTTTCCGTTTTCTGTCCGGGGGAAGTGCCAGGGTAGCCCGCAAAATTCAAATTTACTTACGTTTTTCGCAATTTTCAGATCAGTGTCAGGTTGTATTTTGATCAAAACTTGATTCGCGACTATAACAGGTACGTATTTACAGAATTATAATCATTAGAATCATTAATACATCTTTCTAAGTTAGATTTGTACCACGACAACAAATCTCTTATGGAAAACTGCTTAGTGGTACAAATCTAACTTAGAAAGATGTATTAATGATTCTAATGATTATAATTCTATAAATACGTACCTGTTATTGTCGCGAATCAAATTTTGATCAAGATACAACCTGACACTGACCTGCAAATTGCAAAAAAACGTAAGAAAATTTGAATTTCGCGGTCTACCACTGCGCATTCACCTTAATCATGGTTTGGCAGTTTCGAGTAGTTTATGCGGCTTACCCACTGGTTTTATTAGTCATTGGGCTTACCCGAATGTCCTGTCTTTGGTATTGTTCGTCAAATCGTTGAGCTCCTTAAGTTCTGAGTTGAGCTGCACGGTTACTGACAAATGCGTGCACTGACTGGACAGGTCCACTCAATCTGTGTGGTTCTTTCCTCAAAAGACCATTTCAGACACCAATCTACGTGGTCCTCAAAGATTATGTCCGGATTTTTATATACACATTGACATTTATTCATTTTATAATTATACAATGACATGAATATTTACTTTGTAAAGTATTTTTATTTTATTTTATTATTGTGAATGTGAGGGCTATGTGGGTAATTTCTTTTTTCTGTTTTCCTTCTTAGTTAGTTGTAATCATGATCGGCAGTTTGAGTAATTTACGCGGCCTACCCAAATGTCCTTTCTTTGGTATTGTTCGTCGAATCGTTGAGCTCCTCAAGTTCTGAGTTGAGCTGCACGATTTTTGACAAATGCGTGCACTGACTGGACAGGTCCGCTCAATCTGTGTGGTTCTTTCCTCAAAAGACCATTTCAGACACCAATCTACATGGTCTTCACATGATCTGACCAAGATTTTGTCTGGACTTTAAAAGAGACTGTGACCTCTGAGTTTATTTCGGCCTTTCTTCTCAGAGTAGTCCGATAGGAAACGCCGACCTCATCTAGCTTTAAAAAAATATGATTGACGTGTAAAAGTGTTTGTACAAACCTACTTACAGAAATAAAAAATAGAAAAAAGACGCATTTCCTGTGGACTCTGCAAAAACCTCATATTAGTTTAAAACAAAGGGAACATAATTCTGCTTTTTTATTAAACTTTACTGGCCGGGGGGCCTGATAAATTACATCGATCTGGCATCTTTTTTTAGGTATGTCGTTGGCAACATTATCTACGTAGACAGCAATTTTGGAGTCATAGATTAGTTACGGTACCAGAATTAGGAAAAGATTGGATAAAAAAAAAGAATCATGGCGAGATTCTAAGGGGCGTCGCATAGAGCAAGTAACGGGGCGGGGCGTCGCCCACACGAGCTAGAGTCGAGGCGGCGGGCGCGGCGTCGAGGCGCGGACGCACAAGCGGCGCGCCGCTTCTACTTTTTCTTTAGGAATAAAAGGCGTTCTACACGATTGATAAAGCTATTCTTATGACATAATGTGCTTTGATGTGAAGGAATTCTTAGCCGTGTTGGGTCTCGAGTCGAGACCCAACAAAGCTTACATTCAAAATATACCCGTCGAGACTCTCGACGGGTATATTTTGAATGTAAGTCGCATGTTATAAAAAATGCAGAGTGCTCTTTATTGATTCACAAAACGAATCCCGCGAACGAGAGGATCTGACCGAATTTATATCTTTATACACTGATTTATCGAGTCCGCGTATCACTGGTCAGTTTCCCTCAGTCGTCAGTTTATTTAATTCGCCAGTTTCGTTGATTAGCCAGTTTCACTGACTCGTCAGTTTTCCCGATTAGACAGTTGTGTTTACTCGACACTCGACAGTTTCCAGTGTTTGCCAGTTTTCGTCGATTCTGACGGACCGCGTTTAAATACGGCTGGTTCACACTTACTGATTTCCGTAAATAAGAAAAAAAATAAAAAATATACCTACTCATTTTATTGTTGATTTGGGTCGAGAATCATTAGCATAATTACGTCCTTGAATTTGACTAGGATGCAAATCAACAGCTTGTACAAAGATAAGAATAAAGAAATGTTAATTTTTTTTTTTTAATAATTAATTTTTCTTCTTCACTCAAGCATAAAAAAGGTATTGCCAAACCGACCTTCCGTTGCTTTGAAAGGCAAGGAGCCATATTGATACGTCTTTACGCTGTGAACACCGGATGGAATTGACAAGTTGGTGTCAACCACCGACCGTGTAGAACGAATACAAAAGTTGGTTGACGCGACCAAAGTCACCTCTGTCGGCGGTCGGTCTGGATCGTGTAGAACGCCTTTAAGCCCTTTCTCGCGTTATTTTTCACCAAGCCGAAATATTTATTTTATATTAATGGCATTTCCTTACAAGTTTTTTTTATTTATTTATTTTATTATTTATGTACACACAGTAAAATACATAAAGAAATGACATAATTAAGATATGAGTACAAAGGTTTTTTGTATTATATAATCATTTATATTATTATAATCCTTATGTGGCGGACTTCACACATCTGTTTAATATACCTACAATTATTTAATAATTTATCATGTACGTGTTTAGTTATAAGTTCTTATATTAAGTATCGTAGTGTCCTGTCGCAGCTGCAAACATTTATCAATTTATAATAACTTCAACAAACAAACAGACACCACTTTATAATTCACTAGCTGCCCGGCGCGACTTCGTTCGCGTGGTCTCCTACTCCTACCCCTACCCTACTCCTACCAATCCTACCCCTGCCCTTCTCCTACCTTACTCCTACCCCTTCCCCACCTCTTACTACTACCCTAATCCTACCCTACTCCTAACCTACTCCTACCGTACCCCTACCCTACTCCTACCCTACCCCTTCCCTACTCCTACCGTACCCCTAGCCTACTCCTACCCTAACCCTTCCCTACTCCTACCGTACCCCTAGCCTACTCCTCCCCTACCCCTTCCCTACTCCTACCCTACCCTACCCCTTCCCTACTCCTACCCTACCCCTACCCTACTCCTACCGTTCCCCTACCCTACTCCTACCCTACCCTACTCCTACCCTACCCCTACTCCTACCCTACTCTTACCCTACTCCTATCCTACTCCTGCCCTACCCCGAGCCTACTCCTACCCTACCCCTACTCTACACGATCATCCTATCTTCTCTTTCGCCGCGTTGCTCGCTGCGCTGCGTGGAGCCACACTGGCGCGTCGCGTCGGCGGGTATTTTTTGTTTATATTGAAAGAAAGAAAGATAATTTATTTGTCAAACATGCGTTTACATAAACTGACTAATCAGACATGCAAGGTATTGACATTTTTAATTTCGTAATATCTTTTGAATGGAATGTCCGATTTCAATAATTCAAAAAGTAATCAACAGGTATAGATACAGTCTTGAATACGAAATAATTTTTTTGGATAAGAATTAATACAAAGGTATGGATAACATGGTCTGATTTTGACCTGCATTTCTATCAACTTTTAAAATGTAAAAAAGTAGTTATCCAAACTAATATTATAAATGCGAAAGTAACTCTGTCTGTCTGTCTTTCTGTCTGTCTGTCTGTCTGTCTTTGCTTCACGCCTAAACTACTGAACCGATTTGTGTGAAATTTGGTACAGACATAGTTTGGAACTTGAGAAAGGACATAAGTAGGATAGTTTTTATTATAAAAAATAAAATAAAAAATAAAATTTATTCCGGACATACAGCGCCATCTATTGGTCAAGAGTCGGCATCAATTCAGTACTGAAAATTCATCGGAAAAATGTAAATAAATAGTAAAAAGGTATGAAAATATAATATATATAATACAACTTTTAGTACAAAGAAAATGCTCTAACGGAGTATAGATAATTCTATTAGTACTAATGTCGAGTTGGTGATCGCGCAATGGTGTCGATCGTTACACGAGTTCGGTTCATGTTATTGTTTTAATTCATCGGAAAAAAGTAAATAAATAGTAAAAAGGTATGAAAACAATAATATCAATATAATAAAAATTTTAGTACAGACGCCAGCACATCAACCTACACCTAACTGTCAAATTTTCCCAATCAACATTGAACCTTATGCTTTAGCGATAAAGTTGAAAATCTATTACAGAAATCTGACAGATTGTAGTAGGTTGATGTGCTGGCGTCTGTACAAAGAAAATGCCCGAACGGAGTATAGATAAATAATCCGAGTTGTCACTATGCTCGATAGATGGCGTTGGGATCGAAATAGATCGCGCTATGGTTTCGTTACACGCATTTGGTTGGGTATCGGCCGAGCGCTTCGGTACTGTCGTGGAATTGTGGATTGATCGTTTCGTAAATTTAAAATTGGCTCATTATGTTGATTTTTGAAGAGTTCCCTAGAATATCTTCCACATTTCATTTTTGAAGAGATCCCGCGAGATCGGGACGGGAACTATGTGGGTAAAACCAAAAATCTGCCGGAAGTCACTATTCCACGCGAACGAAGTCGCGGGCAAAAGCTAGTAGTGACATAACTACAATAGTTGGACATATGGTCTCGCGGAGTTTTTTGTAGATATTGATATGTTCTATAATATTGTAGAACATTTTTTTGTTCTATCATCAATACTTTCCGCAGCGCATGCGATGAAAGACATTTTATGCCTAATTTTTTACACCTTGGGTTGGTTTTAGTAGGGATTTCTAAGGATTTCTAATTTTTTTAGAAATAAATATAGCCTATGTTACTCAGTGATAATGTAGCTTTCTAACGGCAAAAGAATTTTTGAAATCGGTCCAGTAGTTTTTGAGTTTATTCGTTACATACAAAAATACAAATCTTTCCTCTTTATAATATTAGTGTAGATGTAGAAGTGTAGATAGAAGTGTAGATCGATCTAGCTAGCGCGCCACACGGCGAGGGGAACGCGCGCGGTCGCGGGGCGTGCGTCCAAAGGTGCATCCAGACAGAGCGAGGCATGCGCCGCAAGTATTTTGTTTTTGTATGTTAGATGCCTCAGCCAGCGGCCTCAGCCTGAGGCAACCGTACATATAAAAAAAATCATTTGCGGCGCATGCCTCGCTCTGTCTGGATGCACCTCAAGCTGCGCGCGGGCATCATCGCCCCCGGCCGCTCCCGCTCGCCAGCAACTCGCCAGCAAAGAGTAAAGTAACTATAGAGGGAAAGAGTGACAACTCTGTGGTAAAATTTGCATGTATGGAAAGTGCTGCCACCTTGAGTTTGGTGGGTGACCTAAGGCTCTAATAAATATACACATACCTATAGTTAAGCATACTTACTATAAGTAGCGAATCTTTATTATAATGTTTAGGGTCACAATCAGGGTTTAACAAATAACAGTAACAAGTAACAATTTTAACATAATTAGCTGAGATAAACTCGGGATTTCGGGAAGCGCATCAACGTCGGGAAAGCCGGAGTTGCGGAGATAACAATGATAATGGCGGATGGCCGGCGGCGACAATGACATTTGTTTGACAATTTGACAAACAAGAAAATGGCTGCCAAGTTTTTTTAACCCACCAAACTGCAGATGTCGCTGTCGTCTATGGAAATTGATGACAGTGCTAAGTGTGCCCCCCCTGCTCGCCAGTCGAGACATCTCTCCGACGCGAAGCGCATGTCAATCGCTCTCTCACGCCACAGCCTTTGTTTACTTCCGTGCAGTCGTAATGGTAATAAAGTAGCTTGCTGATCTGCCGTGCTTGTGCTTGACTCTTTCTCCTTCTATTATTTTACTGCCTGCTTGTGCCGAACTGTAATTGTGCATGTGGAACAATACAAAGTGTATCCCAAGAAATCAGTGCCTTATTGTTATTTGGATTCCCTACACACCTACGGCAACGTAAGGCTTCTACACTTACAATAATTAAACAGTTTTTACATACTTAATTACTAATAATAAAATTATTCTAGAACTAAAACTGTTGAAATAGCGAGTTGGCAAATTTTTGTTACACAAAACTCCTTATATCTTCTAAACTAGTGACTCGATCCTTATGATTTAAACGATATAATTAGTTTTACATCTAGTCCTTTCAATTAAAACAAAAGTTATTAAAATCTATCAATAAACAAAAAAGTAAGTTTTCAACTTACGTAAATATGCTCGACTAAATTATTTCTTATGAAAATCCTTTCTTAAACAGTCTTATTAGATTAGGATACGATATCTAATAACAATTCTAACTTAATTAAACTAATTAGAACATAAATAACACGCAATAAATCTCTTTAACTAATTACATGAAATTAAGTCTTACATTTTCACAGCGGTCCCGCCGCTACTTGCGCCCATGTGCATAGATAGGGTCTCGTCGCCGACAATATGTTTACATGACATGAGATGATTACATGAAATGAGATAATTACATGACACACATCATACATAGCATCCTGTATGTACCTGGCTGCGCATCGGATCCTGCGCTTCCTAGTGGCGACTTTACTCTTCATCTCTTCGAGCTCTTCGGTTCACCATGGCATGGTAAGTGTTTCATTTGTTTTCTTTTTTGTTAATATCTCGTTGCATG
This sequence comes from Hydraecia micacea, assembly GCA_914767645.1. Lineage (NCBI taxonomy): Eukaryota > Metazoa > Arthropoda > Insecta > Lepidoptera > Noctuidae > Hydraecia > Hydraecia micacea. The sequence continues at coordinate 20,796,240 of OU611778.1, forward strand.
TTCTGCTTCTGATAATCTGTTGTATATATTTTTTTGTAAATTGATCTATTTCTTTATATGTTTGGGTTTGGTCTATTTCTTTATATTATTTTCGTTCAGAAACCGGTCCCAGTTAGCCCTTTTTAACCGACTTCAAAAAAAGGAGGAGGTTCTCAATTCGGTTGTTTTTTTTTTTTTTTTTTTATGTTTGTTACCTCAGTACGCCGTTATTTGTAAACCGATTTGGAAAATTCTTCTTTTATTTAAAAGTATACAGCGTGTTACGGAAAGGGTATAGGGCACGGCTTCTTTGGATGATATCAAACGTTATTGGAAGGGTTTCAACTCAAAATAAAATACTCTAAGAATTGATACCAAATTTTCGGTTTCGAAGTTTCTTAAATTGGAATCATAACAAACGTGTCACCGCACTACGTAGGTCAATAACTTTCCACGTTACTTGCCAATATCACGATAAATCTCTTCCGTAATTCTGCGCGCCTAGTACTGTAGTAGCCTACACGGCGGCGCGGCGGGCGGCGGTGTTCTTTTGTCGGCGCGAACTGACGAAATAAAAGATGCCGCCGCTGCGCCGCGACGCGCCGCCAAAGCGATTACGCGCGCGCGCAACAAACCATACCTACTTTACCGTGATGTAAAAATGAATGTGTAATTATTGATTTACAGTTTACTCGTTAATATCAAGCCAGAAATTGCACGTAAACACTGAGATAACAAAACTTAAGTAAAAAAATCGAAACAAAGTTTAGGTAGGTTAACTAGTTTCATCCCTTATTATTACTTATCCGAGTAAACAGTAAAATCTTAAATATTTGCTTAATTTAATAAATTGACTTACATTTTAAAGATGGGGTTCGATGTGGTGACCTTGGTATTGTACGCACAAGGCCGCTCGCTTGTTCATGGATACCTGAACATTGCGTAGCCTGTCTGGTGTTATTGTCCTGAAAGCGGCCTCAATCCGCACTTTCATTAGGTCCATTGTATTACACTGCACTGCATACACTACATTTTACTGTACCCACACAAAAAGAAGTCTAACGGGGTTAGGTCTGGGGATCGCGGAGGCCAAGCCACGCTTCTACTACCACGCCAACTCACTGGGGAAAGTGCCCATCTAAATAATGGCGCACATCTCGAGCGACCCTCTGAAGCTGGTGCGTGGAATGACCCAGTTTGGTACAGACAATGTACCATCCGACGAAGGCAGCTGTCGACGCTCAGCATCTGGTCTACCCTCGATAAAACGGCAACGGTACAGTTCTCGGGCAGCTCGCAAATTACCATCTTCTGCTCCCAGACACATCATCATTTCGTAATATTCGCTATTAGGTACTTAACGACACTTTGCAAACACAACAAAAAAAAATCATTTAAAACACGAGTGCACTAGACGCGGAACAGGACGAGCAAAGCAATAACAATAATGCTAAATAAATAAAGCTCCTATTCCCTGCTATTCCTGGTACCTAAATATTATTTCGTTATAGGGTAGCTGTCCTATTAGTGTCCACTACTATTAAAGAATATTGTTCAAGAATTCAAGATTATTTTACATCCTAATAATAATTTCAACTAAACTCCGTTAAACTTTTAAGTAAATCTAACACACCAGAGCAAACTAATTACCTACGCAATTCAAATTCAAAATTGAAAAGTCATTCTTTTTTTTTTTTTGGTGGGAAAATCATCAATGACTGCTCCCGCCCTGGATGGGGCGGAAGGAAGTGTTAGACTCTGACTGACTAAAAACCACCCTGTTCCTTCAGTTGCCCTTGCATTCCGGGGCCGCATTGTCTCGTTAGAACTCTGAATTAGAAGTAACAGTTGTATTTACCAGGAGTAATCGAAACTACACGGACTGCGAAAGAAACCCCCGTTATTTCGATAAACTTATTATTTTCTTTAGTGATTGTATGATGGTGATTTTGGTTTACACCAAAATCATCAAATTACTTTAAGAAAATCGCCTACGTTGCTGTCCTACCTTTAATTTATGAGTGACTTTCGGAAGACATAGGTACTGGGTTCACGTTTTAATCCGTTCGTTTGATCCCGCCGCCAGTTGCGCCGCCAATCGCACCCGCCGCCGCGCCGCGCCGAACAGCGCGCCGGCGCCGCCGCGCGCCGGTGCAGCGCCGTGATTTGCGTGTGTACTAGGCGCACAGACACACTACAGATAATGGATAATGACCCTCGTAGTGCGGGGTTTGTTTACACATACATCAAACATCAATGGGTGTCATTGTGTGTGTAATAACGTAATCAGGGTTCTGTGAGCAAAGTATTTTCAATTCGGCATTAACAATTCCTGTTATTCATGCGGTCCTAGTACTTTTTATTAATTCTTTCCACAGTCAGATGCAGTTTTGCGACATTTTTTTGTTGACTTCATTTTGAATTAAATAAAGACTAAACGTGCTCAAACCTCAAACCAATAAAACCCATGTACCATTCTAAACAGCACCGACAGACCGTGAACTTCCTATAATTCTTTCGGTTAGTCCTACAGACAAAAATTATGCGTGCGTGCTATTATTTTGTAATAAAAAAACTATTAACTTATTGTTAATAGTTTTCGTCATAATTATTAAAAAAATAACCATATTTAAAAAAATTATGAACGGAACCCACTGTGATTTTATTTGTACTAGGAGAAGAAAAAGTTGCGAAGAGGTGAATTGAAATGATGTTTCGGGTTCAGTTGAACATAAAAATTGTTACTAAATCGTTTTTATATTCTAAGTTTCGATCACAGGATTCGATCTGTGAATCTAATAAAAAATCGATTTAAAACAAAACATCGTTCATCCTTATGGCCACCAAAATAAAAGATTAGGAATAATGTTAGAAAATTTACAGGAATATTTGTTTTTGAATTAGGTATTTACTGTGTTGTATGTAGGTACGATGGTAAGGTGGGTGGTGGGTGGAAGATTACTACCTTCCTCATCATCATCTGCCTAGCCTTTTCCCAACTATATTGGGGTCGGCTTCCAGTCTAACCGGATGCAGCTGAATACCAGTATTTTACATGGAGCGACTGCCTATCTGACCTCCACAACCCAGTTACTGGGTAATACGATACCCCTTGGTAAGACTGGTTGTCAGACTTTCGGGCTTCTGACTACCCGTAACGACTGTCAAAGATCCACGAATGACAGCCGGGACCAACGGCTTAACGTGCTTTCCGAGGCACGGAGGGGTCTCAGTATGTAAAGATGGTCACCCATCCACAGACCAACCGCGGCAAGCGTAGCTTAACCTGATCGATCGACCTGTGCGGCTGTTATTATTTACTTACTACCTTCCTATGTAGATAATAATTATCTACAAAGTAATCTTCTACAAAAGGACAACTACGTAAAAAACCAACAAGTGTGTAAATGATACGTGACAATGCAAGCAGGTATCTAAATATTATTTCGTTAAATTTGATACCTAGACTAAATAATTGTATTGTAGCTAGTTCCCAAACATAATCCAAGTCACATCAAAGTTTAGGAAAAGTCAGTAATAATATTTTTTAAACAAAAAATAAACATGCGGAACCTTTTATTCAGAAATACCAGGAGTAAGAGGTTGATTTTTACTTACAAATAGTTCGCTGACACCGATCAGCTGACTTAGTGCTAGTGATGTGTTTATTTCAATTTGAAAAGTTTGGTTTCTGGTATCAATGTATAAAAAAATCTCATGACTTCCGAACATGTAGAGATAGGATTCAAAAACCCTTCCAATAACGTTTGATATCACCCAAAGAAGCCGTGCCCTTGGTATGTATATACCCTTTCCGTAACACGCTGTATACTTTCAGATTGGTCCCATTGTCATCAGGTCCGGATCTGATGATGGGATCCTGGAGAAATCGAAGGAACTCTTCAAATATTATAGGCACACCTATAGCGATTTGGGTATTTTTTATAGTAATTCATGCATTTGCTCTCGGAAAGCACCATTTGGTAAAGTGGAACTGATGATGAAGACCACAGATGGCCACCGGAACTACTCAATTATAAGTATTTCACGGGTTGCGATTTCGATTACTTTAATATGGTTTCTAAGCAATTTATGCTCATCACAATGCGAATGGTGAAATGGAGCTGATGGTGTCCACCATCAGCTCCATTTCACCATTCGCAGGAGAACTCTTGAACAATTAACGTCCTTGCATCGGGAAAAACAATATTTTGTAAAAGGCGATGATCAAGTTGACACTAGGCTATTGTAACTTAGATAAATTACAAGCAGACCCACTAAAAAGCGAGAAATAAAAACTTTTTAACAAAAAAAAACCGACTTCCAAAAAAAACACTACAAAGTGAAAAATAACTTTAATTTCGGAAGTCGGTGGCAAAAAACTAAAATACAGATCAAAAGACACCGACTTCCGAAATTAAAGTTATTTTTCACTTTGTTGTGTTTTTTATCCTTGTTGTAATGTTTATGTTGATTCCTTTTGATTTTTGTAATTTTATTTGAAAAACCATGCCATTGTGGTCCGAACTCGTCAGATCTTCGACGACTCTCCAGTCGTCCACCAGGTCGAGCATATCCTCTGAGCAGACCGTAACGTCGACATGGCTGGTCAGTCTTCGCTTTTCTCTGACCGTGTCGAAGGTCGGTATGTCTCCGTCGTTCAGCACCTGCAAGGATGTTTCCTCCAATCTTCAGAAAAAAATTCGCCGCTAAGATCGACTCTGTCGCTCCCCCACCAGCTACTTTTGACGTTGGCATCGCCACCAATGATTAGCCTCCGCGGTCCCAGCTTTTCTCGGATTTTCTTGATATGCTCCAGGTACGGCTCTATGGGTTGATCAGGCTCAAAGTAGTACGATACCACGGTGATCTCTCAGGCCAGCGTTTGGATTCTCACCACAACGATATTATTTGTAGTGAGAATCGGGTACTATATAATGTCGAAGTCGTGATTAAACACTGCAATGGCCGCTTTGACATTTCCCTCCCCAGGGCTGGCGTTCTGGAAGATCCTCACTCCTCTGTAGTTCTTCATACTACTTGAGCCGCCCACGTAGGGTTCCTGAAGCAGAGCTATGGCTGCTTTCCTGCGATCCGCTTCTATCATCAGTTTATTGGTGGCGAGCTGCTTCCTCTGCAAGTTTGCCTGTACTATCAGGTGTGGAGCTTCGCTGGTGGGAGTGCCGCTCCCCGGTGCTTCCCTGCCCGCGACCACCTTAGCAATACGCCATTGTGGCCCTCGCCAATGCGTCCCACTTCCTCCTTATCGGGCAGTCCTGACTGAACGCGTTGTGTTCTGCATTTAATTTTGCCAGTTTGGCATGCGTGCAATTGCAGCAAGTTGGCACTGCACCATTGATTTAATATGTGATTTATGGGAGAATTGTAGTAGCTGGTATTATTATTCACGCACACAGAGACATAGATGCACAGTGTAAAACACCGCCCGCACGCACACATGTTTGAAATTGTTGGCTCGTTTTCTTTGTTTTGATTGTAGGGCGACGCTCCATCTAGACATTATACATATAATCAAAGTTTTTATCATATTTTACAAAGAGACCTACCATGTGTGTTTTATTTCCTGAGCAATTTTGAATTATGTTTCCGTGAACACTATCATGTGTATTTCTTCGACCATACAACTCTCAGCCTCATATGGGCAATATAAGAACGGTTAAATACAAGTTGCAGTATACACATCGTAAGTTGAGTGTTAGTTGAATAAATGTAACATGTAAAGGTGCAACATTATAGTTCGAAGCAATCCACAGCTACTTCAACAAGACATTATGAATTGCCAAGTAAGTACATAATAGTGGTTGACAGCTTCTGTACAGTACATAGATCAACCATCTATGTACTATACAAAGGTAATGAATGTGTGAACGCACACATGTAGTTGTAAAAGAATGTAGTAGCGAAGTGATGCCCATGCGTGTGTGAGGATAGAATGCGGTTTTTTTTTTTTTTTTATAATAACGGCTGGTCAGTGCCGAGATACAAAAATGTATATCAATAAATATAACAATAATAATTAATTGTTATTATTATTTATTATAGGCAACTGGGGCCCATATATAAAATACACAAAATAATCTTGTACATTAATATAATATTATGATACACGTAAGGTTGTCGTATTAAATAATGTGAACGCAGCAGGTAAGGGTTCGTTTGTTAAATCGGAGTCCGTTCGTGTTTTAATTTCGGAATTGGAGTTGCGCCAGGGACAGGGAAAGGGGGGGAGGGGGGGGGAGGTTGCGATGGGGATAGGTATTTTATTTTTGCCGAGAAAAAATATTTTTTTAAAATTGCGAATATTTGTCAATTAATACTGTTCGTGTATTAATTTCTAAAGTCTCTCACGGTACTGTTTCAGTTACTGAGTACAAAACGGTAGTTATCTACAGACTATTCTAAGGCCCTACATCCAATTGAAGTAAAATCAGACCTTCGCTCCGAGGTTCACTCCTCTCGCTCAGGTTAGGTTAGGTTAGGTTAGGTTAGGTTAGGTTAGGTTAGGTTGGGGGACCACCCCACAGTGCTTGCGTCCACGTCGCGTCCCCTGGAAACAGCCCAGTTCTGACCACCGTAACGGAGTGGCAGACTGGGTTGGCCAAAGTGCACTGTGCCTTCGTAGCTGATTTTAACTTGTTGTGTGAGCCTGCGAACCTGCCGGGAATATGCCTAAACCTGCGCGGGACGCCTCCGGGCGGTTTTTAAAACCAAAAGGCCCTTCTCAGGGCCAAACCAAAGGCCCTTCTCAGGGCCAACCCAAAGGCCCTTCTCAGGGCCAACCAAAAGGCCCTTCTCAGGGCCACCCCGACGCTTCGGCGTCAGAGTCTAGCCGCGCGCCGTCTGCGGCTAGCTATTTCGGAGGGGCGGACGAGTCGTCGTCTGACAACGACTCACTGATTAGTGTGTCGGACGCGGACGACACTCGTTCGCGGAAGCGTACTCACCGGAGCGGTGGGTCCGGGGGCTCCTCGGCCTCGGGGTCGACGCGGTCGGCGAAGGCTAAAAAGCCGACGGTGGCCGCGGAGACCCATGTCGTTGGGCTCGCGGACGCCCAACGCCAGTTGGACCTGGCTCGGCGGGCTCAGCTCCAGCAAGAGCTGGAGGAGCGGGTCGCTGCCGCGGAGAAGCGGGCGCACGTCGCCCGGGCCAAGTCCGGGTACGGTGCGTCCCGCGTCGTATACGCGGACCACTCCCTGGCCGAGCTGGAGAAGATGGCGGAGGAGGACGAGAGGGAGATCGCGGAGGTCGCCTCGAAGTCCTCCAACATAAAGGGGACCTTACAGAAGGCCCTGAAGTGTAGGGCCGCGAGCATGCGCGGCGTCGTTGCGGAGCTGGTCCAGCGCAGCTCCAGCGACGAGACGCGGCAACTGCAGGCGAGGGTGGATCGCCTGCAGTCGGAGGTCAGCCAGCTTCATCAGAAACTGGCTGAAGCCACGGCCCGGCCACAACAGGCCCAGTCGAGCCCTGCGGCAGAGGGCCCCGCCTCCAACCTTGAGGATATCCTCCGCAAGGTCATAATGGAGGAGAGGGCCTTCACAAGAGCCTGCCTAGCAGGAATCGAGGACCGGCTCCTGCCGGAGAAGCGCCTCCGACCAGCCCTTGCGGCAGACGCGAGGCAGCGTGAGCCGGGCCCGTCCTGCTCCCACGCGGACGACGCCCTTCTCCTCCCCTCAACGACCCCGTCCAACGAGTGGACGGAAGTGGTCCGCAAGGGGAAGGGCAAGGGCAAAAAGTCGGCGACGGCCGTCCCCGTCGTCCCCGCCGCCACCACCGCTCCCAGCCAGTCGCAGACGACCGGCAAGGGAAAGGGGACGGGGAAAGGGAGGCAAAAGGCTCGGCTAGTCCCCCCAAAAACCGCAGCCGTCGTGGTGACGCTCACCGCGGAGGCTGCGGACCGCGGGGAGACGTACGCGTCAATTTTGGTGCGGGCGCGTGCAAACGCCGATCCCACCCAACTGGGGATCGGCAGTGTGTCCTGCCGGCGGACCCAAGCCGGGGCTCGAATCTTCGAGTTCCCGGGGGCGGAGGGGAGTGCCCATGCGGACCTCTTTGCGGCCAAGCTGCAGGAGGTCATTGCCGATTCGGCCAAGGTGGCACGACCGGTCAAGTCGGCGGCCATAGAGGTGGCGGACCTGGACGACTCCGTCACCAAGGAGGAGGTGGTGGCGGCGGTCGCCGCGGTAGGGGGCTGTGGCGTTGCGGCAGTCCAGGGCCGGGACATAAGGCCCGGCCGCGGTGGCATGGGCACCATGCGCCTCGAGTGCCCAATCGCCGCTGCCAAGGCCGTCCTTGCCAAGGGACGGCTCACGGTCGGGTTTAGCTCGGGAGCAGTCCGAGCTCTCGAGGACCAGCCTCTGCGGTGTTTCCGGTGCTTCGGCATCGGACACACCCGGCCTGTGTGTCCGTCCACAGTGGACAGGTCGGACGCCTGCTACCGCTGCGGCAGGGACGGCCACAAAGCCGCCTCCTGCGAGGCCGCCACGCCGCACTGCGCGGTGTGTGCCGCCAGTGGCTGCCCGGCAGGGCACGTCATGAAGGGGAGGAACTGCAATCCTCCCCCTAAGCGGGGCAAAGCGCAGGCGCCGACCGGGTTTGCTGCCGCTGCCTACACCACCGCTATTTCTGCGGTGGCTGCGGAGGGGGGTGCGATGTCCGACTGATGGATGGGGTCGAACATCGCATACCCTTACTTGATCCCTGGCCGTTGGCTGGGCGACCGGGACGGCCTGCTGGCGTTGGTGTCGCGGTCTTCCACGGACTCCCCTCCCCTCTCGCTCTTAGAGAGGGGACCGGGATACGTGGCCGCCGCGTGGGACTCGCGCCAGCCTTCCTTTCCTCATGGTGGCGATGGGCGGGCGACAGGCACGGGGGTGCCTTCTCCCGCATTGCACCACCCATCACCACCTTCGTCGGTCATTCCCGGGCCCCCGTGAGGGGCCCGCCATGAAGGGCAATCGTCGGCGGAGGACTGGACGTTAAGGCTACGCCTGTTTCCCAGTCCCCCGCCATTCGGACGAAGCGGGAGTGTCGCTGGGTTGTTTTAGTGGGTATACCGGTCAGACCGGGGAGTCCCACATAGCCCCCCATCCCCCGATGGGAGGGTATGCGTAATGCATTTTTTCCCAGCGCAAAAAAAAAAAAAAAAAAAAAAAAAAAAAAAAAAAAAAAAAAAAAAAAGGTTAGGTTAGGTTAGGTTAGGTTAGGTTAGGTTGGGGGACCACCCCACAGTGCTTGCGTCCACGTCGCGTCCCCTGGAAACAGCCCAGTTCTGACCACCGTAACGGAGTGGCAGACTGGGTTGGCCAAAGTGCACTGTGCCTTCGCAGATTTTATTTTATTTTAACTGTCGTGTGTCTGCGAACCTGCCGGGATCATGCCGAGCCCTGCGCGGGACGCCTCCGGGCGGTTTTTAAAACAAAAAGGCCCTTCTCAGGGCCAAACCAAAGGCCCTTCTCAGGGCCAACGAAAAGGCCCTTCTCAGGGCCAACTAAAAGGCCCTTCTCAGGGCCAACCCAAAGGCCCTTCTCAGGGCCAACCCGACGCTTCGGCGTCAGAAACTAGCCGCGCGCCGTCTGCGGCTAGCTACTTTGGAGGGGCGGACGAGTCGTCGTCCGACAACGACTCACTCATTAGTGTGTCGGACGCGGACGACTCTCGTTCGCGGAAGAGAATCCACCGGAGCGGTGGGTCCGAGGGCTCCTCGGCCTCGGGGTCGACGCGGTCGCCGAAAGCTAAAAAGCCGACGGCTGCCGCGGAGACCCATGTCGTTGGGCTCGCGGACGCTCAACGCCAGTTGGACCTGGCTCGGCGGGCTCAGCTCCAGCAAGAGCTGGAGGAGCGGGTCGCGGCCGCGGAGAAGCGGGCGCACGTCGCCCGGGCCAAGTCCGGGTACGGGGCGTCCCGCGTCGTGTACGCGGACCACTCCCTGGCCGAGCTGGAGAAGATGGCGGAGGAGGACGAGAGGGAGATCGCGGAGGTCGCCTCGAAGTCCTCCAATATAAAGGGGACCCTGCAGAAGGCCCTGAAGAGTAGGGCCGCTAGCATGCGCGGTGTCGTTGCGGAGCTGGTCCAGCGCAGCTCCACCGACGAGACGCGGCAACTGCAGGCGAAGGTGGATCGCCTGCAGTCGGAGGTCAGCCAGCTTCATCAGAAGCTGGCTGAAGCCACGGCCCGGCCACAACAGGCCAAACCGAGCCCTGCGGCAGAGGGCCCCCCCTCCAACCTTGAGGATATCATCCGCAAGGTCGTAATGGAGGAGAGGGCCTTCACACGAGCCTGCTTGGCGGGAATAGAGGACCGGCTCCTGCCCGAGAAGCGCCTCCGACCGGCCCTTGCGGCAGATGCGAGCCGGTCGGAGCCGGGACCGTCCACCTCCCACGCTGAGGACGCCCTCCTCCCCTCAACGACCCCGTCCAACGAGTGGACGGAGGTGGTCCGCAAGGGGAAGGGCAAGGCCAAAAAGTCGGCGACGGCCGTCCCCGTCGTCCCCGCCGCCACCACCGCTCCCAGCCAGTCGCAGAAGACCGGCAAGGGAAAGCGGACGGGGAAAGGGAAAGGACGGCGAAGGGGGCAGCTGGTCCCCCCAAAAACCGCAGCCGTCGTGGTGACGCTCACCGCGGAGGCTGCGGAGCGAGGGGAGACGTACGCGTCCGTTTTGGTGCGGGCGCGTGCGAATGCCGATCCCACCCAGCTGGGGATCGGCAGTGTGTCCTGCCGGCGGACCCAGGCCGGGGCTCGAATATTCGAGTTCCCGGGGGCAGAGGGGAGTGCCCACGCGGACCTCTTTGCGGCCAAGCTGCAGGAGGTCATCGCCGACTCAGCCAAGGTGGCACGGCCGGTCAAGTTGGCGGCCATACAGGTGACGGATCTGGACGACTCCGTCACCAAGGAGGAGGTGGTGGCGGCGGTCGCAGCGGTAGGGGGCTGTGGCGTCGCGGCAGTCCAAGGCCGGGACATAAGGCCCGGCCGCGGCGGCATGGGCACCATGCGCCTCGAGTGCCCAATCGCCGCTGCCAAGGCCGTCCTTGCAAAGGGACGGCTCACAGTCGGGTTTAGCTCGGGAGCGGTCCGGGCGCTCGAGGAGCAGCCTCTGCGGTGTTTCCGGTGCTTCGGCATCGGACACACCCGGCCCCTGTGTCCGTCCACAGTGGACAGGTCGGACGCATGCTACCGTTGCGGCAAGGAGGGCCACAAAGCCGCCTCCTGCGAGGCTGCCACGCCGCACTGCGCGGTGTGTGCCGCCAGTGGCTGCCCGGCAGACCACGTAATGAAGGGGAGGAACTGCAGTCCTCCCCCTGTGCGGGGCAAAGCGCAGGCGCCGACCGGGCCTGCCAATAGCACCGCTGCTTCTGCGGTGGCTGCGGAGGAGGGGGGTGCGATGTCCGACTGATGGATAGGGTCGAACATCGCATACTCCAGGCGAACGCCAACCACTGCAGGGCAGCCCAGGATCTGCTGATGCAGACCATGGCTGAGTGGTTGGTGGACTTGGCGGTGGTCGCCGAGCCTTACTCGGTCCCTGGCCGTTGGCTGGGCGACCGGGACGGCCTGGTGGCGTTGGTGTCGCGGTCTTCCACGGACTCCCCTCCCCTCTCGCTCTTAGAGAGAGGACCGGGATACGTGGCCGCCGCGTGGGGAGACATGGCCCTGGTAGGGGTCTACTTCTCCCCGAACCGCTCTCTCTCCGACTTTGAGGATTTCCTCGAGATCCTCACCGCAGTCGTAGGGAGGGCGGCACCGCGCCAGGTCGTGGTGTTGGGCGACCTGAACGCCAAGTCGGTGGCCTGGGGCAACCCGGCCACCGGTTGCAACGTCCGGGGACGTGCCGTCGAGTTTTGGGCGGCCTCATGCGGTGTGTCCCTCCTCAACAGGGGGGCGGTCCACACGTGTGTGCGGCAACAGGGCGGATCGGTGGTGGACGTCTCGTTTGCCACCCCCGCGCTAGCCGCCCGCGTCGTCAACTGGCGGGTAGAGATGGTGGAGACCCTGTCGGACCACCGATATGTGCGGTTCGACATCTCTACCCAGGGGGGGGGGAGGGCCCGCGCCGGGCAATCTCCCTTCCCACGGTGGGCACTCACCCGCCTGGACCGGGAGGCAGCCGAGGAGGCGGCCTTTCTCCAGGACTGGCTGTCGCCCCCCCCTGTCGAGGCCCTGGACGTGGACGCCGCAGCGGTCCAGCTCAGGGGGTCCCTGACCGTGGTGTGCAACTCCAGCATGCCTCGGTCTCGCCGTCCGCCTCCCCGTCGCGCCGTCTACTGGTGGACGCAGGAGCTGGCGGTTCTCCGGGCCGCCTGCGTGGCGGCCAGAAGGGCCTACGCGCGGAGCCGACGGCGCAGCGCCCAGAACCGAGACCGGGCAGAGGAGGACCGCCTATACGCCTCTTACCAGGAGGCGAGGACGGTCCTCAAGTCTGCAATGGGCGCTGCGGAAGACTCGGCGAGGGCCGAGATGCTGGAGGGTCTCGACAGGGATCCTTATGGGAGACCATACAAGGCGGCGCGGAACCAGCTACGCCCCTATGGTCCCCCACTGACGGAGACCCTCGAGCCGGCGTTGCTGGACGGGGTGGTCCGGTCCCTGTTTCCGCGCAGGACCGACTTCACCCCACCAGCGATGGATCCCCCGCAAGGGGCGGCTCCGCCGGACGAGCAGGTCCCCCCGGTGACGGTGGAGGAGCTCCGCGCCGGGGTTCTCACCCTCCGCGCGAAGAAGACGGCCCCCGGGCCAGACGGCGTCCCCGCACGGGTGGTGGCGATCGCCGCCTCCCAAATGGAGGACAGGTTTCGGGACCTCTTCAGCGCGTGCTTTACGGCTGGGAGGTTCCCGAAACTGTGGAAGGAGGGGCAGCTCTGCCTCCTCCGAAAGGAGGGACGTCCGGTGGACTCCCCGTCGGCATACCGGCCCATCGTCTTGCTCGATGAGGTCGGTAAACTGTTCGAGGGGATCATCGCGTCCCGGCTTCATGGCCTTTTGCGGGGGGTAGGGCCGGACCTGTCGGACGCCCAATTCGGCTTCCGACAAGGGCGTTCGACGATCGACGCGCTGGCCCTACTCAAGGGCCAGGTGAAGGAGGCGGTGGAGGCGGGGGACGGAGTGCTGGCAGTGTCGTTCGACATTGCAAACGCCTTCAACTCCGTCCCCCACTCGACGATATTGGAGGCGCTCCGGTATCACGGAGTGCCCCAATACCTGCAGGATCTGCTGGCCAGCTACTTGGAGGGCCGAGAGGTCCTCCTCGCGGACCGGACGGGCACGGTGAGGCGGTACGGAGCAGAATCCGGTGTTCCGCAGGGGTCAGTGCTGGGGCCCTCCCTGTGGAACATCGGGTTCGACTGGCTCCTACGCGGAGTCCTCCTCCAGGGCACGAGTGTCATCTGCTACGCGGATGACACTCTCCTCACTGCCCGGGGGAGGAACTTTGGAGACGCGGCCTGTCTGGCCTCGGCTGGCGGATCCTTGGTTGCAGAACGGATCCGCCTCCTGGGATTGAAGGTGGCGCTGCATAAGACCGAGGCCGTATTCTTTCACGGGCCTCGGCAGCGCTGCCCTCCCGACGCCCACATTATCGTGGAGGGCGTCCGTATAGGGGTCCAGCCCCAGATGAAGTATCTGGGCCTGGTGCTGGACGAGAGGTGGCGCTTCGGCCCGCACTTCAGCGGGCTGTCGACGCGCCTCCTGAAAGCCGCGGACGCCCTCTCGCGGCTGCTCCCGAACCTGGGGGGGCCCAAGGTGGGATGCCGGCGCCTGTATGCCGGCGTCCTCAGAAGCATGGCCCTATACGGGGCCCCTATCTGGGCGGACTCCCTCCACAGGAGGGAGAATGCGACTGCCATCCGCAAGCCCCAAAGGGCCATTGCACTGCGGGTGGCGAGGGCCTACCGCTCGGTGGGCTTTTCGGCGGCGTGCGCTCTGGCCGGCACCCCTCCTTGGGAGCTGGAGGCTTGGGTGCTCGCCAGAGTGTACGAGTGGACCGCGCAACGAAGGGCGCTCGGGGAGCGCCCCGTCGCCGAAGAGCGGGAGGCCGTGCGGCGGGAGGCGAGGGACGCAATCGTCCTTCACTGGACAGAGGACCTCGCCACCGCCGCCTTTGGTCGCCGGACGTTGGACGCGCTCGGCCCGGTCCTGCAGAGCTGGCTCGAGCGGTCCCACGGTTTCCTCTCGTTCCGTCTGGTGCAGGTGTTGTCCGGCCATGGGTGTTTCGGAACGTACCTGCACCGGATCGGGAGGGAGGAGACCCCGGCGTGCCACGACTGCGGCGCGGCGGAGGACACGGCGCAGCACACCCTCGAGGTGTGCCCGGCTTGGTCCGAGCTGCACCGCGGTCTGACCGCGGCGGTCGGACAGGACCTCTCGCTTCCCGGTGTGGTCAACGCCATGCTGGGGAGCGAGGAGGCCTGGGCAGCGGTTGCCTCCTTTTGCGAGGACGTAATCTCGCAAAAGGAGGAGGCGGAGCGCGCGCGGGAGGACGACCCTCTCGCTGTGCCGCTCCGCAGACGAAGAAGGGGTCGGAGAAGGCGCCAGCCTCTCCCCCCTCATGGTGGCGATGGGCGGGCGACAGGCACGGGGGTGCCGTCTCCCGCATTGCACCCATCACCACCTTCGTCGGTCACTCCCGGGCCCCCGTGAGGGGCCCGCCCTGAAGGACAATCGTCGGCGGAGGACTGGACGTAAAGGCTACGCTGGTTTCCCAGTCCCCCGCCACTCGGACGAAGCGGGAGTGCCGCTGGGTTTTTTAGTGGGTATACCGGGTCAGACCCGGGAGTCCCACATAGCCCCCCATCCCCCGATGGGAGGGTATGCGTAACGCATTTTTCCCAGCGCAAAAAAAAAAAAAAAAAAAAAAAAAAGGTTAGGTTAGGTTAGGTTAGGTTGGGGGACCACCCCACAGTGCTTGCGTCCACGTCGCGTCCCCTGGAAACAGCCCAGTTCTGACCACCGTAACGGAGTGGCAGACTGGGTTGGCCAAAGTGCACTGTGCCTTCGTAGATTTTATTTTAATATTCTAACTGTCGTGTGTCTGCGAACCTGCCGGGAACATGCCGACCCCTGCGCGGGACGCCTCCGGGCGGTTTTTAAAACAAAAAGGCCCTTCTCAGGGCCAACCCAAAGGCCCTTCTCAGGGCCAACCAAAAGGCCCTTCTCAGGGCCACCATGACGCTTCGGCGTCAGAAACTAGCCGCGCGCCGTCTGCGGCTAGCTTCTTTGGAGGGGCGGACGAGTCGTCGTCCGACAACGACTCACTCATTAGTGTGTCGGACGCGGACGACTCTCGTTCGCGGAAGAGAGTCCACCGGAGCGGTGGGTCCGAGGGCTCCTCGGCCTCGGGGTCGACGCGGTCGCCAAAGGCTAAAAAGCCGACGGCTGCCGCGGAGACCCATGTCGTTGGGCTCGCGGACGCCCAACGCCAGCTGGATCTGGCTCGGCGGGCTCAGCTCCAGCAAGAGCTGGAGGAGCGGGTCGCTGCCGCGGAGAAGCGGGCGCACGTCGCCCGGGCCAAGTCCGGGTACGGTGCGTCCCGCGTCGTATACGCGGACCACTCCCTGGCCGAGCTGGAGAGGATGGCGGAGGAGGACGAGAGGGAGATCGCGGAGGTCGCCTCGAAGTCCTCTAATATTAAGGGGACCTTGCAAAAGGCCCTAAAATGTAGGGCCGCGAGCATGCGCGGTGTCGTCGCGGAGCTGGTCCAGCGCAGCTCCACGGACGAGACGCGGCAGCTGCAGGCGAAGGTGGATCGCCTGCAGTCGGAGGTCAGCCAGCTTCATCAGAAGCTGGCTGAAGCCACGGCCCGGCCACAACAGGCCAAGTCGAGCCCTGCGGCAGAGGGCCCCTCCTCCAACCTTGAGGATATAATCCGCAAGGTCGTAATGGAGGAGAGGGCCTTCACAAGAGCCTGCTTGGCGGGCATCGAGGACCGGCTCCTGCCGGAGAAGCGCCTCCGACCGGCCCTTGCGGCAGATGCGAGGCGGTCGGAGCCGGGACCGTCCACCTCCCACGCTGAGGACGCCCTCCTCCCCTCAACGACCCCGTCCAACGAGTGGACGGAGGTGGTCCGCAAGGGGAAGGGCAAGGCCAAAAAGTCGGCGACGGCCGTCCCCGTCGTCCCCGCCGCCACCACCGCTCCCAGTCAGTCGCAGAAGACCGGCAAGGGAAAGCGGACGGGGAAAGGGAAAGGAAGGCGAAGGGGGCAGCTGGTCCCCCCAAAAACCGCAGCCGTCGTGGTGACGCTCACCGCGGAGGCTGCGGAGCGAGGGGAGACGTACGCGTCCGTTTTGGTGCGGGCGCGTGCGAATGCCGATCCCACCCAGCTGGGGATCGGCAGTGTGTCCTGCCGGCGGACCCAGGCCGGGGCTCGAATATTCGAGTTCCCGGGGGCAGAGGGGAGTGCCCACGCGGACCTCTTTGCGGCCAAGCTGCAGGAGGTCATCGCCGACTCAGCCAAGGTGGCACGGCCGGTCAAGTTGGCGGCCATACAGGTGACGGATCTGGACGACTCCGTCACCAAGGAGGAGGTGGTGGCGGCGGTCGCAGCGGTAGGGGGCTGTGGCGTCGCGGCAGTCCAAGGCCGGGACATAAGGCCCGGCCGCGGCGGCATGGGCACCATGCGCCTCGAGTGCCCAATCGCCGCTGCCAAGGCCGTCCTTGCAAAGGGACGGCTCACAGTCGGGTTTAGCTCGGGAGCGGTCCGGGCGCTCGAGGAGCAGCCTCTGCGGTGTTTCCGGTGCTTCGGCATCGGACACACCCGGCCCCTGTGTCCGTCCACAGTGGACAGGTCGGACGCATGCTACCGTTGCGGGAAGGAGGGCCACAAAGCCGCCTCCTGCGAGGCCGCCACGCCGCGCTGCGCGGTGTGTGCCGCCAGTGGCTGCCCGGCAGACCACATAATGAAGGGGAGGAACTGCAGTCCTCCCCCTGTGCGGGGCAAAGCGCAGGCGCCGGCCGGGCCTGCCACAAGCACCGCTGCTTCTGCGGTGGCTGCGGAGGGGGGTGCGATGTCCGACTGATGGATAGGGTCGAACATCGCATACTCCAGGCGAACGCCAACCACTGCAGGGCAGCCCAGGATCTGCTGATGCAGACCATGGCTGAGTGGTTGGTAGACTTGGCGGTGGTCGCCGAGCCTTACTCGGTCCCTGGCCGTTGGCTGGGCGACCGGGACGGCCTGGTGGCGTTGGTGTCGCGGTCTTCCACGGACTCCCCTCCCCTCTCGCTCTTAGAGAGGGGACCGGGATACGTGGCCGCCGCATGGGGAGACATGGCCCTGGTAGGGGTCTACTTCTCCCCGAACCGCTCTCTCTCCGACTTTGAGGATTTCCTCGAGATCCTCACCGCAGTCGTAGGGAGGGCGGCACCGCGCCAGGTCGTGGTGTTGGGCGACCTGAACGCCAAGTCGGCAGCCTGGGGCAACCCGGCCACCGGTTGCAACGTCCGGGGACGCGCCGTCGAGTTTTGGGCGGCCTCATGCGGTGTGTCCCTCCTCAACAGGGGGGCGGTCCACACGTGTGTGCGGCAACAGGGCGGATCGGTGGTGGACGTCTCGTTTGCCACCCCCGCGCTAGCCGCCCGCGTCGTTAACTGGCGGGTAGAGATGGTGGAGACCCTGTCGGACCACCGGTATGTGCGGTTCGACATCTCCACCCAGCAGGGGGGAGGGAGGGCCCGCGCCGGGCAATCTCCCTTCCCACGGTGGGCACTCACCCGCCTGGACCGGGAGGCAGCCGAGGAGGCGGCCTTTCTCCAGGACTGGCTGTCGCCCTCCCCTGTCGAGGCCCTGGACGTGGACGCCGCAGCGGTCCAGCTCAGGGGGTCCCTGACCGTGGTGTGCAACTCCAGCATGCCTCGGTCTCGCCGTCCGACTCCCCGTCGCGCCGTCTATTGGTGGACGCAGGAGCTGGCGGTTCTCCGGGCCGCCTGCGTGGCGGCCAGAAGGGCCTACGCGCGGAGCCGGCGGCGCAGCGCCCAGAACCGAGACCGGGCAGAGGAGGACCGCCTATACGCCTCTTACCAGGAGGCGAGGACGGTCCTCAAGTCTGCAATGGGCGCTGCAGAAGACTCGGCGAGGGCCGAGATGCTGGAGGGTCTCGACAGGGATCCTTATGGGAGACCATACAAGGCGGCGCGGAACCAGCTACGCCCCTATGGTCCCCCACTGACGGAGACCCTCGAGCCAGCGTTGCTGGATGGGGTGGTCCGGTCCCTGTTTCCGCGCAGGACTGACTTCACCCCACCAGCGATGGATCCCCCGCAAGGGGCGGCTCCGCCGGACGAGCAGGTCCCCCCGGTGACGGTGGATGAGCTCCGCGCGGGGGTTCTCACCCTCCGCGCGAAGAAGACGGCCCCCGGGCCAGACGGCGTCCCCGCACGGGTGGTGGCGATCGCCGCCTCCCAAATGGAGGACAGGTTTCGGGACCTCTTTAGCGCGTGCTTTACGGCTGGGAGGTTCCCGAAACTATGGAAGGAGGGGCAGCTCTGCCTCCTCCGAAAGGAGGGACGCCCGGTGGACTCCCCATCGGCATACCGACCCATCGTCTTGCTCGATGAGGTCGGTAAACTGTTCGAGGGGATCGTCGCGTCCCGGCTTCATGGCCTTTTGCGGGGGGTAGGGCCGGACCTGTCGGACGCCCAATTCGGCTTCCGTCAAGGGCGTTCGACGATCGACGCGCTGGCCCTACTCAAGGGCCAGGTGAAGGAGGCGGTGGAGGCGGGGGACGGAGTGCTGGCAGTGTCGTTCGACATTGCAAACGCCTTCAACTCCGTCCCCCACTCGACGATATTGGAGGCGCTCCGGTATCACGGAGTGCCCCAATACCTGCGGGATCTGCTGGCCAGCTACTTGGAGGGCCGAGAGGTCCTCCTCGCGGACCGGACGGGCACGGTGAGGCGGTACGGAGCAGAATCCGGTGTTCCGCAGGGGTCAGTGCTGGGGCCCTCCCTGTGGAACATCGGGTTCGACTGGCTCCTACGCGGAGTCCTCCTCCAGGGCACGAGTGTCATCTGCTACGCGGATGACACTCTCCTCACTGCCCGGGGGAGGAACTTTGGAGACGCGGCCTGTCTGGCCTCGGCTGGCGGATCCCTGGTTGCAGAAAGGATCCGCCTCCTGGGATTGAAGGTGGCGCTGCACAAGACCGAGGCCGTATTCTTTCACGGGCCTCGGCAGCGCTGCCCTCCCGACGCCCACATCGTCGTAGAGGGCGTCCGGATAGAGGTCCAGCCCCAGATGAAGTATCTGGGCCTGGTGCTGGACGAGAGGTGGCGCTTCGGCCCGCATTTCAGCGGGCTGTCGACGCGCCTCCTGAAAGCCGCGGACGCCCTCTCGCGGCTGCTCCCGAACCTGGGGGGGCCCAAGGTGGGGTGCCGGCGCCTCTATGCCGGCGTCCTCAGGAGCATGGCCCTATACGGGGCCCCTATCTGGGCGGACTCCCTCCACAGGAGGGAGAATGCGACCGCCATCCGCAAGCCCCAAAGGGCCATTGCACTGCGGGTGGCGAGGGCCTACCGCTCGGTGGGCTTTTCGGCGGCGTGCGCTCTGGCCGGCACCCCTCCTTGGGAGCTGGAGGCTTGGGTGCTCGCCAGAGTGTACGAGTGGACCGCGCAACGAAGGGCGCTCGGGGAGCGCCCCGTCGCCGAAGAGCGGGAGGCCGTGCGGCGGGAGGCGAGGGACGCAATCGTCCTTCACTGGACAGAGGACCTCGCCACCGCCGCCTTTGGCCGCCGGACGTTGGACGCGCTCGGCCCGGTCCTGCAGAGCTGGCTCGAGCGGTCCCACGGTTTCCTCTCGTTCCGTCTGGTGCAGGTGTTGTCCGGCCATGGATGTTTCGGAACGTACCTGCACCGGATCGGGAGGGAGGAGACCCCGGCGTGCCACGACTGCGGCGCGGCGGAGGACACGGCGCAGCACACCCTCGAGGTGTGCCCGGCTTGGTCCGAGCTGCGCCGCGGTCTGACCGCGGCGGTCGGACAGGACCTCTCGCTTCCTGGCGTGATCAACGCCATGCTGGGGAGCGAGGAGGCCTGGGCAGCGGTGGCCTCCTTTTGCGAGGACGTAATCTCGCAAAAGGAGGAGGCGGAGCGCGCGCGGGAGGACGACCCTCTCGCTGTGCCGCTCCGCAGACGAAGGAGGGGTCGGAGAAGGCGCCAGCCTCTCCCCCCTCATGGTGGCGATGGGCGGGCGACAGGCACGGGGGTGCCGTCTCCCGCATTGCACCCATCACCACCTTCGTCGGTCACTCCCGGGCCCCCGTGAGGGGCCCGCCCTGAAGGACAATCGTCGGCGGAGGACTGGACGTAAAGGCTACGCTGGTTTCCCAGTCCCCCGCCACTCGGACGAAGCGGGAGTGCCGCTGGGTTTTTTAGTGGGTATACCGGGTCAGACCCGGGAGTCCCACATAGCCCCCCATCCCCCGATGGGAGGGTATGCGTAACGCATTTTTCCCAGCGCAAAAAAAAAAAAAAAAAAAAAAAAAAAAAAAAAAAAAAAAAGGTTAGGTTAGGTTAGGTTAGGTTAGGTTAGGTTAGGTTAGGTTTTTTTTTTTTTTTTTTTTTTTTTTTTATATATAATGCGTGTTTCCTCTGACATGATCAGAGACCTTCTTTTTCTGGGGTATATTTATTTATACCTTATTTATTTCTTACTATTTACGACAACAGTTCCTTGGATTTCTTATTCTTATTTTCTATTTACTTATAATTATATTAAACACAGAATTATTGTTCTACTAATTTCTTATTTTCATGTTATCTTATATATTAAACAATATATTCTAAACGTGATTGGTTTAACACTATATTTCTTATCACCTATTATTATTAACTTTATTCTGGTTTCTTAAATTCCTTGCAAACTTGACATATTTATTTAACAAACTCAGTTTTATATGTTTATGATACATAATTTACCTTATATATGTAAAACATATCTTATTTACCTATTTCTTTTTACGACCGTCTTTACTACACTCACACAGTAATCTATAAATTTTTGCCTTAATTTGTTGTTTGCTATTATCAGATGAACATTTTCGGGTTTTATTTCGCATTCCAGTATCTGTTCTATGTCGAATCTGAGCTTCGCGTAGACTGGACAACTAAACAGGAGGTGTGGGACAGACTCGGCAACCCCCGGCTCACAAATGCACGATTGGTCCCCCTTACACTTGAACCGGTGCAAGTATTCTGAGAACCCACCGTGCCCCGTCATCACCTGAGTCGTCAAGCCTGCCGGTTTAATTTTTCTCACCATTTTATATCCTTCCACTGCGTCTGGGAGGAACATCCTAGTGATAGCTGCTGTTTGTCCCGCCTGGTAGCGTACATTCCATTCGTCAAGAGACTGCAATCGAATGTGTCTCTTGACGAATGAAATTGGACAATTATCATATTCGGGTTTTTTCCTGGAATGCAGTGCAGCCTCTTTTGCCAGTTGGTCCGCGCGCTCATTTCCCTCCACTCCAGCATGTGCTTTAATCCAGAACAAGGAAATTTCCTTGTTCTGGAGTCTACTGTCCTCGATGTTGGCTCTGGTTTCGACAGCTAGAGGGTGGAGGGAATATGGGTTTACGACCGTTTCCAAGGCAGAGCGCGAATCACTAAGAATAGCGAAACTGGGCTCGCCTCGTCGCAGGATGATTTTTGTGGCGTGACATATGGCCAGGAGTTCGGCCTGGTAAACTGTGCAGTACGATGGCAGCTTAAGTTTGACAGTTTTGGTTTCGGTTTCATTGCTCCAGAGAGACAATGCTGCTCCAACCTTGCCCTCAATCTTGCTGCCATCGGTGTAGATCGAGACTGCTTGATGCACATGGGAGTTTAACTCCTCTTGGTCCTCCAGCCTTATGAAGTCGAAGCACATATGTCTTGCCGGGTGCTGGATTTCAGCGAAGGCCAGTCTGCGCTCTACCTCTCTATCTGCTAATGCTGCCTGGGGTACTCCCCTCTTTGCCTCATACAACGATGCCGCCTCCCGGATCCGGATATCGAGAGGCAGTATCCCAGCCAGCATCAGCGCCGAGTTCAACGAAACGGTTCTGTACGCTCCACACAGCTTCTGCGCAAAGCCCCTCTGCACCGCGTTTAACTGTTTTTGAACCCCGATCTTGTTTGCTGCTTTAGCCCAGGCGCCGGCTGCGTAGGTAACGATGGGCTCCACTGTGGCCATGTAGATAATCCTGATTATGTCAGGGTGGAGTCCCCAGCTGGTCCTGGCGGCTCGTGAAAGCTGTTTATATATGTTTAGCGCCTTCTTGCATGTATTAGCCACGTGGCTGTTAAACGTCAGCTTATTGTCAATAGTGAGCCCCAGGATCTTTATCTCAGTAGACAGACCAATGTCGATCCCGCCCATGTTCAGTCGTGGTGTGTCAAACTTCAACTTCCTGGTGAGCACCATTGCGTGTGTCTTGTGTGGCGCGAACTTCAGTTTGTTTTTGTCACCCCACGCCCGAACATACGCGAGTGCGGCATTGGCCCTCCTCTCCACTTCCAGCGCCGTATCCTCAGCAAACACCAACACCACGTCATCTGCGAAAGCCTGGCAATAGTCACCCCGGCGTTCGAGTCCCTTGAGGAGTGGATCAAGGAGAAGATTCCAGAGAATTGGCCCACCAATCGATCCCTGCACACATCCCTTTTGAGTGTCCTTTATGTACTCTGCTCCGGCGTACCTCACCCG
This sequence comes from Hydraecia micacea, assembly GCA_914767645.1. NCBI lineage: Eukaryota > Metazoa > Arthropoda > Insecta > Lepidoptera > Noctuidae > Hydraecia > Hydraecia micacea. Next base: position 20,818,909 of record OU611778.1, read on the forward strand.
GACCTTACGGTCCTGTAGGTAGCTGTCAATGAGTCGCCGGAGGTTTACCGGACACTCTTCTTCGGCAAGTCTGATTTTGATCGCGGGCCACCAGGCGTTATCGAAGGCTCCCTCTATGTCCAATGATATTACGGTTACAAGTTTCTTGTCTTTGAGTTTTCCGTACAGATGTTGTATCATGTCATAGAGGGAGTCCTCGGTGCTTCTCTGGGGTATGAAGCCATACTGGCGGGGACTGATTCGGGGCACCAGGTACCAAGTCAGCCTTCTAACCATCATTTTCTCCAGTATTTTACCCATCACCGGCAACAGTCCAATCGGCCTATAGGACTTGGGACTGGTGTAATTGTCCTTCCCCGGTTTCCTCAGCACCACCACGGTGGCCTCTTTCCACGCTATGGGGAAGTGCGTCAGTTCCCAGCACTTATTAAATATTGCCAGATGCAGTTCCATGTCCTGGTATATTACCCGCTGGCAGATGTCGGCTGTGAAGCCGTCTACTCCGGGTGCTTTCTTGGGGTTGAAGCTCTCCGTTGCGAACCTGAGCTCCTCCGGTGTAAACGCCGGGTCATGGGTCTCATTATGGCTCCAGTCGTTTACTCGGCCAGCAAGAGCTCTGATCCGACTATGGTTTGGACTATCTTCTTCCTTTGTATCCTCCGGGTAGAATGTTTCCGCCAGTAATCTCGCAGATCCTTCCTGACCTGCTTCCCTTCCATTCCAAACCAGTGGCAGATCTTCTTGCCTCTTTGCGGTGTTCTTAATTACCCTATAAATTCCCTCCCAGACCCCTTCCCTGTTCTGTTTCTGGCAAAAACCCTTCCAGCTCTCTGTGGAGCGCTTCTTGACCTCTAATTCATATTTCTCCTTTTCTTTCAGGTACAATGCGACCACACCTTCTCTACGCGACGGCGCAGCGCATCGAATTCTTCTCTTCCTGGTAGCGACATCGTGCTTCATTGCTTCGAGTTCTTCGGACCACCACGGTATGGTAAGTGTTTGGTTTTCCTTTTTCTTAGGTATTGCTTCATTACAAGCTTCTGTTATTACTATTGTATATTTTTCGATTAACTCATCTAAATGTTCCTTGTTATTTATCTGCTGTATGTGTGCTGTATTAATTCTATTTCCTGTTTTTAATTGGTCTATTTTTTCATTAAAAACTTCCCAATTTGCTTTTTTAGTGTTGTATTTTCTGGTCGTTCTTTTAATGTTGACACCCTTACCTTTATTTAATTTGATTTTTATTATTATACCATTGTGGTCTGAGCTCGTTAGGTCTTCAGCAACCATCCATTCCTCTACCAAGTCGAGCAGGTCTTCTGTGCATAGCGTCACGTCGACACAGCTAGTAAGTCTACGTCCTCCTCTGATGGTATCGAAGGTGGGTCTGTTCCCGCAGTTGAGTACCTGAAGATCCAACTCCCCGATCATTCCTACCAGTTCGTCGCCTCTATCGTCGATGGTACTGCTTCCCCACCACGCACTTTTGGCGTTAGCGTCCCCTCCAATGATGGCTTTCTTGGGCTTTAGCTCTTTTATCATAGCTGTTATGTGGTCCAGGTATGGCCCTATGGGTAGATCAGGCTCAAAGTAGTACGAGACGGCGAGCATCTCCCACGCGCTCGTTCGCAGCATCACCACCACGATGTTGTTGGTGGTGAATCTGGGGCACTGTATGACGTCGATGTCATGATTGAAAACGACTATCGCCGCCTTGACAGTGCCCCCACTGCCGTCCGAGTTTTGGTAGACCCTCGCCCCCCCGTACGACTTCATTGCCTTAATGCTACCCACATACGGCTCCTGGACTAGTGCGATGTCTATTTTGCGCTTTTTAGCCTCAAGCATAAGCTCGTTGGTCGCCAGCTGTTTGCGTTGGAGGTTAGCTTGCGCTGCGATGTATGTCTGGGTAGCTGCCGTTCGTGTAAACCCCGGGACCACCTTAGCAATATGCTATTGCGGATCGCGCTAGTGCATCCCATTTCCTGCGCACCGGACAGTCTTGGCTATACACCGTATGCCCTGTGTCGTCATGTTTTTCCTTGACGCAGTTCCTGCACGTCGGCCTGTCGCCCGTTGCCAGCCCGGCACAATCAGCCTTGAGGTGTGGCCCCCCGCAGTAATTGCACAGATCCGCGGGCTCGGTACACAACTTTCGGCCGTGCCCATACGCCAGGCATTTTGTGCACTGTATTAGAGGCGATTGGTCTTGGACCCTAACGTGCTGCAGGTCGATGAAAACCCTGCCAGCCGCAGTAAGCTTCTGCCACAACTTGGGTGTCACCTGTAGGATGACATGGTTCTCTAGCGAGTTTCGTGCCCTCCTCCGGTATTTCACAGTGGCAGTCGCCTCCTCGGCCGTCAGGCCTTCCATCAGGCGAGCGTTTTGGACCCTTAAGGCAGTTAGTATGTCCTCATCACTGTTATAGGACAAGAGGTCTTTGATGATAATCAGTGGGTCCCGGTTTTTAGCTTCTTCCACTTTTAAGTGTTTATCTTTTTTGAGCTGGGCTGTCGTTTTTGCCATCTCCTCTCTATTGTTAAAGCTCAAGATAATCCTCTTGTCCTTAACTTTTCGGACCCTCTCGATCTGTAGGCCACTCTTTTTTGCGTCCAGTACCTCCTTCACTCTTCCCACAACCTCTGTGCTGGTGTCCATTGTGACATCAGAAGACACAATGACGGAGTGTTTCGGCTTTTGACCCCAGGTGTTTTGGGGTGCGGTCAGGGCTTCCGCATAGGTAGGAGCTCTTTCTTTAATCTCGGAGACCACTTTCCCCATTTCTTTAGTGGTCTCTTCGAGCGCTCGGATCTCCTTCAGAATATCTCCGTCATTGTATCTCCCTTTGTCACGTGACTCTTGTGCCTCTCTGTGTTCGTGAAATTCGGTGTGCAGCTCCTTGATCATTCGGTTGCCCTCCTTAACTATCAGAGCTTGCTCTTCTAGTGCGGAGCGCAACCAAGTGATACTCTCCGGGTCTTCCCTATTTTCCTCGGCCTTCTGGTCTTCCGCTACCCTTTGCTGGTTTTGTCCAGTTTTCCCCTTGTCCGCCTCTTTCACCAACTGGTAAAGCCTATCAATTGCCGCTGTTACCTCCTTTTTTTTCTCCGCCTTGAGATTGCGTGAGTTATTAAGGTGGAGCTTTGCCTTATTCAGGCAGGCTCTCGCTTCCGCTGTGATGTTAGGGTATCTGGGCTCGGACCTTTTTGGCGGTATTGCAGTGTCAGCCGGGGTGCGACGCATCTCCTGGGTACTGGTAGTTTGCGGAGGGGTGGCTGGATTTGCGTCACGCCTTGGATTTACCGGGGACTTAGTCTGGGGACCTGTCTTCCCTGCCTCCGATTCCCCACTGCTGCGTCTCACGCTCGGCTGCGAGGGCCCAGCTTTCTCTGCCGACGACGGCGAGCCCCCGAAAACAGGCGAGCTCACAGTTTTCTTGGCGGGCGTGCGGTACATGGCGGTGGCTTTACTGAAAGTGAGGTTCATGGGCGGAGACCGTCAGAAATCACTGACCTCTTCTGTATCCCTGTAAAGGGGGGATCAGCAAGAGGAATTTTTTAAAAAGCGAGCCCTCTGAGAAAGGACTCGGTCAATATTTTAAATAAAATAAAATCAGGGTCAATTATAGTTATGCCTACAAAGGCGCTAAAAGTCTCGAAAACCGTCTACCTCCGCTGAGTCGTATTGAAAAAGGTGTAAATGTAGCCGGAAGGGCAAAAAATACAAAATAATTTTCTCGACAAAATTGAAAAGTTTACCTGCCTAGACACGATTGGGTGGGTGGGAGGGCAATTTTTTGTATTTCTATTTGAGCTAGGCGGGCGTGCGAGGTGTCAAAAGACGCGTCTCCGCGCCGTCTAGCGGACTATGGTGTTTTTGGAATTTTGTCAGAACAAAATTTCTGACTTTTTCTGAAAAAACTGATTTTACGACCAAAATGTATGTGAAAAACTCGAATAACACCACCGAACGTGACCCGGTTAGGTTAGGTTAGGTTAGGTTAGGTTAGGTTAGGTTAGGTTAGGTTAGGTTAGGTTAGGTTAGGTTGGGGGTCCGCCGGACGAGCAGGTCCCCCCGGTGACGGTGGATGAGCTCCGCGCGGGGGTTCTCACCCTCCGCGCGAAGAAGACGGCCCCCGGGCCAGACGGCGTCCCCGCACGGGTGGTGGCGATCGCCGCCTCCCAAATGGAGGACAGGTTTCGGGACCTCTTCAGCGCGTGCTTTACGGCTGGGAGGTTCCCGAAACTGTGGAAGGAGGGGCAGCTCTGCCTCCTCCGAAAGGAGGGACGTCCGGTGGACTCCCCGTCGGCATACCGGCCCATCGTCTTGCTCGATGAGGTCGGTAAACTGTTCGAGGGGATCATCGCGTCCCGGCTTCATGGCCTTTTGCGGGGGGTAGGGCCGGACCTGTCGGACGCCCAATTCGGCTTCCGACAAGGGCGTTCGACGATCGACGCGCTGGCCCTACTCAAGGGCCAGGTGAAGGAGGCGGTGGAGGCGGGGGACGGAGTGCTGGCAGTGTCGTTCGACATTGCAAACGCCTTCAACTCCGTCCCCCACTCGACGATATTGGAGGCGCTCCGGTATCACGGAGTGCCCCAATACCTGCGGGATCTGCTGGCCAGCTACTTGGAGGGCCGAGAGGTCCTCCTCGCGGACCGGACGGGCACGGTGAGGCGGTACGGAGCAGAATCCGGTGTTCCGCAGGGGTCAGTGCTGGGGCCCTCCCTGTGGAACATCGGGTTCGACTGGCTCCTACGCGGAGTCCTCCTCCAGGGCACGAGTGTCATCTGCTACGCGGATGACACTCTCCTCACTGCCCGGGGGAGGAACTTTGGAGACGCGGCCTGTCTGGCCTCGGCTGGCGGATCCCTGGTTGCAGAAAGGATCCGCCTCCTGGGATTGAAGGTGGCGCTGCACAAGACCGAGGCCGTATTCTTTCACGGGCCTCGGCAGCGCTGCCCTCCCGACGCCCACATCGTCGTAGAGGGCGTCCGGATAGAGGTCCAGCCCCAGATGAAGTATCTGGGCCTGGTGCTGGACGAGAGGTGGCGCTTCGGCCCGCATTTCAGCGGGCTGTCGACGCGCCTCCTGAAAGCCGCGGACGCCCTCTCGCGGCTGCTCCCGAACCTGGGGGGGCCCAAGGTGGGGTGCCGGCGCCTCTATGCCGGCGTCCTCAGGAGCATGGCCCTATACGGGGCCCCTATCTGGGCGGACTCCCTCCACAGGAGGGAGAATGCGACCGCCATCCGCAAGCCCCAAAGGGCCATTGCACTGCGGGTGGCGAGGGCCTACCGCTCGGTGGGCTTTTCGGCGGCGTGCGCTCTGGCCGGCACCCCTCCTTGGGAGCTGGAGGCTTGGGTGCTCGCCAGAGTGTACGAGTGGACCGCGCAACGAAGGGCGCTCGGGGAGCGCCCCGTCGCCGAAGAGCGGGAGGCCGTGCGGCGGGAGGCGAGGGACGCAATCGTCCTTCACTGGACAGAGGACCTCGCCACCGCCGCCTTTGGCCGCCGGACGTTGGACGCGCTCGGCCCGGTCCTGCAGAGCTGGCTCGAGCGGTCCCACGGTTTCCTCTCGTTCCGTCTGGTGCAGGTGTTGTCCGGCCATGGATGTTTCGGAACGTACCTGCACCGGATCGGGAGGGAGGAGACCCCGGCGTGCCACGACTGCGGCGCGGCGGAGGACACGGCGCAGCACACCCTCGAGGTGTGCCCGGCTTGGTCCGAGCTGCGCCGCGGTCTGACCGCGGCGGTCGGACAGGACCTCTCGCTTCCTGGTGTGATCAACGCCATGCTGGGGAGCGAGGAGGCCTGGGCAGCGGTGGCCTCCTTTTGCGAGGACGTAATCTCGCAAAAGGAGGAGGCGGAGCGCGCGCGGGAGGACGACCCTCTCGCTGTGCCGCTCCGCAGACGAAGGAGGGGTCGGAGAAGGCGCCAGCCTCTCCCCCCTCATGGTGGCGATGGGCGGGCGACAGGCACGGGGGTGCCGTCTCCCGCATTGCACCCATCACCACCTTCGTCGGTCACTCCCGGGCCCCCGTGAGGGGCCCGCCCTGAAGGACAATCGTCGGCGGAGGACTGGACGTAAAGGCTACGCTGGTTTCCCAGTCCCCCGCCACTCGGACGAAGCGGGAGTGCCGCTGGGTTTTTTAGTGGGTATACCGGGTCAGACCCGGGAGTCCCACATAGCCCCCCATCCCCCGATGGGAGGGTATGCGTAACGCATTTTTCCCAGCGCAAAAAAAAAAAAAAAAAAAAAAAAAAAAAAAAAAAAAAAAAGGTTAGGTTGGGGGACCACCCCACAGTGCTTGCGTCCACGTCGCGTCCCCTGGAAACAGCCCAGTTCTGACCACCGTAACGGAGTGGCAGACTGGGTTGGCCAAAGTGCACTGTGCCTTCGCAGATTTTATTTTATTTTAACTGTCGTGTGTCTGCGAACCTGCCGGGATCATGCCGAGCCCTGCGCGGGACGCCTCCGGGCGGTTTTTAAAACAAAAAGGCCCTTCTCAGGGCCAAACCAAAGGCCCTTCTCAGGGCCAACGTAAAGGCCCTTCTCAGGGCCAACTAAAAGGCCCTTCTCAGGGCCAACCCAAAGGCCCTTCTCAGGGCCAACCCGACGCTTCGGCGTCAGAAACTAGCCGCGCGCCGTCTGCGGCTAGCTACTTTGGAGGGGCGGACGAGTCGTCGTCCGACAACGACTCACTCATTAGTGTGTCGGACGCGGACGACTCTCGTTCGCGGAAGAGAATCCACCGGAGCGGTGGGTCCGAGGGCTCCTCGGCCTCGGGGTCGACGCGGTCGCCGAAAGCTAAAAAGCCGACGGCTGCCGCGGAGACCCATGTCGTTGGGCTCGCGGACGCTCAACGCCAGTTGGACCTGGCTCGGCGGGCTCAGCTCCAGCAAGAGCTGGAGGAGCGGGTCGCGGCCGCGGAGAAGCGGGCGCACGTCGCCCGGGCCAAGTCCGGGTACGGGGCGTCCCGCGTCGTGTACGCGGACCACTCCCTGGCCGAGCTGGAGAAGATGGCGGAGGAGGACGAGAGGGAGATCGCGGAGGTCGCCTCGAAGTCCTCCAATATAAAGGGGACCCTGCAGAAGGCCCTGAAGAGTAGGGCCGCTAGCATGCGCGGTGTCGTTGCGGAGCTGGTCCAGCGCAGCTCCACCGACGAGACGCGGCAACTGCAGGCGAAGGTGGATCGCCTGCAGTCGGAGGTCAGCCAGCTTCATCAGAAGCTGGCTGAAGCCACGGCCCGGCCACAACAGGTCAAACCGAGCCCTGCGGCAGAGGGCCCCCCCTCCAACCTTGAGGATATCATCCGCAAGGTCGTAATGGAGGAGAGGGCCTTCACACGAGCCTGCTTGGCGGGAATAGAGGACCGGCTCCTGCCCGAGAAGCGCCTCCGACCGGCCCTTGCGGCAGATGCGAGCCGGTCGGAGCCGGGACCGTCCACCTCCCACGCTGAGGACGCCCTCCTCCCCTCAACGACCCCGTCCAACGAGTGGACGGAGGTGGTCCGCAAGGGGAAGGGCAAGGCCAAAAAGTCGGCGACGGCCGTCCCCGTCGTCCCCGCCGCCACCACCGCTCCCAGCCAGTCAGAGAAGACCGGCAAGGGAAAGCGGACGGGGAAAGGGAAAGGACGGCGAAGGGGGCAGCTGGTCCCCCCAAAAACCGCAGCCGTCGTGGTGACGCTCACCGCGGAGGCTGCGGAGCGAGGGGAGACGTACGCGTCCGTTTTGGTGCGGGCGCGTGCGAATGCCGATCCCACCCAGCTGGGGATCGGCAGTGTGTCCTGCCGGCGGACCCAGGCCGGGGCTCGAATATTCGAGTTCCCGGGGGCAGAGGGGAGTGCCCACGCGGACCTCTTTGCGGCCAAGCTGCAGGAGGTCATCGCCGACTCAGCCAAGGTGGCACGGCCGGTCAAGTTGGCGGCCATACAGGTGACGGATCTGGACGACTCCGTCACCAAGGAGGAGGTGGTGGCGGCGGTCGCAGCGGTAGGGGGCTGTGGCGTCGCGGCAGTCCAAGGCCGGGACATAAGGCCCGGCCGCGGCGGCATGGGCACCATGCGCCTCGAGTGCCCAATCGCCGCTGCCAAGGCCGTCCTTGCAAAGGGACGGCTCACAGTCGGGTTTAGCTCGGGAGCGGTCCGGGCGCTCGAGGAGCAGCCTCTGCGGTGTTTCCGGTGCTTCGGCATCGGACACACCCGGCCCCTGTGTCCGTCCACAGTGGACAGGTCGGACGCATGCTACCGTTGCGGCAAAGAGGGCCACAAAGCCGCCTCCTGCGAGGCCGCCACGCCGCGCTGCGCGGTGTGTGCCGCCAGTGGCTGCCCGGCAGACCACTTAATGAAGGGGAGGAACTGCAGTCCTCCCCCTGTGCGGGGCAAAGCGCAGGCGCCGGCCGGGCCTGCCACAAGCACCGCTGCTTCTGCGGTGGCTGCGGAGGGGGGTGCGATGTCCGACTGATGGATAGGGTCGAACATCGCATACTCCAGGCGAACGCCAACCACTGCAGGGCAGCCCAGGATCTGCTGACGCAGACCATGGCTGAGTGGTTGGTGGACTTGGCGGTGGTCGCCGAGCCTTACTCGGTCCCTGGCCGTTGGCTGGGCGACCGGGACGGCCTGGTGGCGTTGGTGTCGCGGTCTTCCACGGACTCCCCTCCCCTCTCGCTCTTAGAGAGGGGACCGGGATACGTGGCCGCCGCGTGGGGAGACATGGCCCTGGTAGGGGTCTACTTCTCCCCGAACCGCTCTCTCTCCGACTTTGAGGATTTCCTCGAGATCCTCACCGCAGTCGTAGGGAGGGCGGCACCGCGCCAGGTCGTGGTGTTGGGCGACCTGAACGCCAAGTCGGCAGCCTGGGGCAACCCGGCCACCGGTTGCAACGTCCGGGGACGCGCCGTCGAGTTTTGGGCGGCCTCATGCGGTGTGTCGCTCCTCAACAGGGGGGCGGTCCACACGTGTGTGCGGCAACGGGGCGGGTCGGTGGTGGACGTCTCGTTTGCCACCCCCGCGCTAGCCGCCCGCGTCGTCAACTGGCGGGTAGAGATGGTGGAGACCTTGTCGGACCACCGATATGTGCGGTTCGACATCTCCACTCAGGGAGGGGGGAGAGCCCGCGACGGGCAATCTCCCTTCCCACGGTGGGCACTCACCCGCCTGGACCGGGAGGCAGCCGAGGAGGCGGCCTTCCTCCAGGACTGGCTGTCGCCCCCCCCTGTCGAGGCCCTGGACGTGGACGCCGCAGCGGTCCAGCTCAGGAGGTCCCTGACCGAGGTGTGCAACTCCAGCATGACTCGGTCTCGCCGTCCGCCTCCCCGTCGCGCCGTCTATTGGTGGACGCAGGAGCTGGCGGGTCTCCGGGCCGCCTGCGTGGCGGCCAGAAGGGCCTACGCGCGGAGCCGACGGCGCAGCGTCCAAAACCGAGTCCGGGCAGAGGAGGACCGCCTATACGCCTCTTACCAGGAGGCGAGGACGGTCCTCAAGTCTGCAATGGGCGCTGCGGAAGACTCGGCGAGGGCCGAGATGCTGGAGGGTCTCGACAGGGATCCTTATGGGAGACCATACAAGGCGGCGCGGAACCAGCTACGCCCCTATGGTCCCCCACTGACGGAGACCCTCGAGCCAGCGTTGCTGGATGGGGTGGTCCGGTCCCTGTTTCCGCGCAGGACTGACTTCACCCCACCAGCGATGGATCCCCCGCAAGGGGCGGCTCCGCCGGACGAGCAGGTCCCCCCGGTGACGGTGGATGAGCTCCGCGCGGGGGTTCTCACCCTCCGCGCGAAGAAGACGGCCCCCGGGCCAGACGGCGTCCCCGCACGGGTGGTGGCGATCGCCGCCTCCCAAATGGAGGACAGGTTTCGGGACCTCTTCAGCGCGTGCTTTACGGCTGGGAGGTTCCCGAAACTGTGGAAGGAGGGGCAGCTCTGCCTCCTCCGAAAGGAGGGACGTCCGGTGGACTCCCCGTCGGCATACCGGCCCATCGTCTTGCTCGATGAGGTCGGTAAACTGTTCGAGGGGATCATCGCGTCCCGGCTTCATGGCCTTTTGCGGGGGGTAGGGCCGGACCTGTCGGACGCCCAATTCGGCTTCCGACAAGGGCGTTCGACGATCGACGCGCTGGCCCTACTCAAGGGCCAGGTGAAGGAGGCGGTGGAGGCGGGGGACGGAGTGCTGGCAGTGTCGTTCGACATTGCAAACGCCTTCAACTCCGTCCCCCACTCGACGATATTGGAGGCGCTCCGGTATCACGGAGTGCCCCAATACCTGCGGGATCTGCTGGCCAGCTACTTGGAGGGCCGAGAGGTCCTCCTCGCGGACCGGACGGGCACGGTGAGGCGGTACGGAGCAGAATCCGGTGTTCCGCAGGGGTCAGTGCTGGGGCCCTCCCTGTGGAACATCGGGTTCGACTGGCTCCTACGCGGAGTCCTCCTCCAGGGCACGAGTGTCATCTGCTACGCGGATGACACTCTCCTCACTGCCCGGGGGAGGAACTTTGGAGACGCGGCCTGTCTGGCCTCGGCTGGCGGATCCCTGGTTGCAGAAAGGATCCGCCTCCTGGGATTGAAGGTGGCGCTGCACAAGACCGAGGCCGTATTCTTTCACGGGCCTCGGCAGCGCTGCCCTCCAGACGCCCACATCGTCGTAGAGGGCGTCCGGATAGAGGTCCAGCCCCAGATGAAGTATCTGGGCCTGGTGCTGGACGAGAGGTGGCGCTTCGGCCCGCATTTCAGCGGGCTGTCGACGCGCCTCCTGAAAGCTGCGGACGCCCTCTCGCGGCTGCTCCCGAACCTGGGGGGGCCCAAGGTGGGGTGCCGGCGCCTCTATGCCGGCGTCCTCAGGAGCATGGCCCTATACGGGGCCCCTATCTGGGCGGACTCCCTCCACAGGAGGGAGAATGCGACCGCCATCCGCAAGCCCCAAAGGGCCATTGCACTGCGGGTGGCGAGGGCCTACCGCTCGGTGGGCTTTTCGGCGGCGTGCGCTCTGGCCGGCACCCCTCCTTGGGAGCTGGAGGCTTGGGTGCTCGCCAGAGTGTACGAGTGGACCGCGCAACGAAGGGCGCTCGGGGAGCGCCCCGTCGCCGAAGAGCGGGAGGCCGTGCGGCGGGAGGCGAGGGACGCAATCGTCCTTCACTGGACAGAGGACCTCGCCACCGCCGCCTTTGGCCGCCGGACGTTGGACGCGCTCGGCCCGGTCCTGCAGAGCTGGCTCGAGCGGTCCCACGGTTTCCTCTCGTTCCGTCTGGTGCAGGTGTTGTCCGGCCATGGATGTTTCGGAACGTACCTGCACCGGATCGGGAGGGAGGAGACCCCGGCGTGCCACGACTGCGGCGCGGCGGAGGACACGGCGCAGCACACCCTCGAGGTGTGCCCGGCTTGGTCCGAGCTGCGCCGCGGTCTGACCGCGGCGGTCGGACAGGACCTCTCGCTTCCTGGTGTGATCAACGCCATGCTGGGGAGCGAGGAGGCCTGGGCAGCGGTGGCCTCCTTTTGCGAGGACGTAATCTCGCAAAAGGAGGAGGCGGAGCGCGCGCGGGAGGATGACCCTCTCGCTGTGCCGCTCCGCAGACGAAGGAGGGGTCGGAGAAGGCGCCAGCCTCTCCCCCCTCATGGTGGCGATGGGCGGGCGACAGGCACGGGGGTGCCGTCTCCCGCATTGCACCCATCACCACCTTCGTCGGTCACTCCCGGGCCCCCGTGAGGGGCCCGCCCTGAAGGACAATCGTCGGCGGAGGACTGGACGTAAAGGCTACGCTGGTTTCCCCAGTCCCCCGCCACTCGGACGAAGCGGGAGTGCCGCTGGGTTTTTTAGTGGGTATACCGGGTCAGACCCGGGAGTCCCACATAGCCCCCCATCCCCCGATGGGAGGGTATGCGTAACGCATTTTTCCCAGCGCAAAAAAAAAAAAAAAAAAAAAAAAAAAAAAAAAAAAAGGTGTAGGTTAGGTTAGGTTAGGTTAGGTTAGGTTAGGTTAGGTTAGGTAGGTTAGGTTAGGTTAGGTTAGGTTAGGTTAGGTTAGGTTAGGTTAGGTTAGGTTTTTTTTTTTTTTTTTTTTTTTACCTGTCCGGACGCAAGGCCCGGCCCGCGAGCTATCCTACCTATTTTCCTCTGACGTGATCAGAGACCTTTTCTACGGGGTATACTTATTTACCTTTATTTAATTTTATTTTTGCAATTTGCCTTCATTTACTGGCTTTTTACATGTTTTCAGTACAAGATTGCTACATGAATTTCTTATATACTATTTACTTATTTATTAGACAATGTTTTCATACATGCTACTTAACCTATTTTACAATTCGTTTTTATACAGTTTTTACATTTTTGCCTTGTTATTTTACACTTCTTGGTTTTAGAACAGGATTGTTATACTAGTTTCTTATTTTCTACTTAAAAGACTTATGTTAACTTGTATATTAACCAATATATAGCTAACATAATTTATTTAACAATTTATTTCTATTATATTAATAACCTTAACCTGATTTACAATTCAACCTGTATTTATTTTTACCAGCTTATTTTTAGATGTTTTGATACATAATTCATCAGCTACAGTTTCGGACATTTTCAAAGACTTTTGTAAATATGCTACTGTTTTATATTATATACAAATATAAATCCTAAACATATATTCATTTACTTATTCCTAGTAATGGTATTTTTAGCAATTTTTATGCAAAATTCAATAAATTTATTTCTGGTATCCTTATCAGCAATTAGTGCATTCAATTTAGCCGTCTTTACTTCGGTTCCTAGTTCCTGCTCAATCTCATACCTCTCCCGACAGTAAGTGGGGCAGTCAGTCAGTATGTGTATCACGGTTTCCTGTTGGTCAGAGTCGCATATGCACGATGGGCTCTCTTTGCACTTAAACCTGTTTAGGTATTCGGAGAACCCACCGTGCCCTGTCAATAGTTGGGTCAATACTCCTGTCGGTTTCAGCATTCTAATTATATTAAATGCCTGTATGGCATCTGGGAAAAATATTTTTGTCACACCGGCTGTAGCTTCCGATCTGTATCTCCGATTCCATTCGTCAAGCGTGTCCGCACGGATCTGCCGCTTGACGAATGAGATCGGGCATTTGTCATAGTCTGGCCTTGTTTTTGTTTTAAGGGCTGCGTCCTTTGCTAGCTGGTCTGCTCTCTCATTGCCCTCCAGTCCTGCGTGAGCTTTGATCCAAAAAAGTTCAACTTTTTTGAATTGATCCTTGCAATGTCGCAGGTTTTCGCGGATTTCGACTGCGAGAGGGTGGAGAGAGCGATGGTTGGTGACAGCTTCCAGCGACGACTTGGAGTCGCTGTATATGCCAAAGCTGTTTTTTGGACTACGCAAAATTTCCCTTGTGGCCTTGCATATAGCCAGCAGTTCAGCCTGGAAGACGGTACAGTAGGGCGACAGCTTGAGTTTTTGGGCTTTAGTTTCAGCGCCATTGCTCCAATGAGACAATGATGCCCCAACCTTGCCCTCGATCTTGCTGCCGTCCGTGTATATCCGCACTGCTTGAGTGCAGTGGTTGTTGTGTTGCTCCTGGTCTGCCAGGCATACGAACTGCAGGCTTATATGTTTGGCTGGGTGGGGAGTTCTGTCGAACGCGGTACGTCGCTCAACCTCCCTATCTCCTAGTGCTGGCCGAGGTACCCCCCTCCTTGCCTCATACAGGGCTGCTGCCTCTTGTATTCGGAGATCAAGGGGTAGTATCCCTGCCAGCACCAGTGCCGAGTTTAAGGAGACTGTGCGATAGGATTTGCACAGTTTCTGTGCAAATCCCCTTTGGACCGCATTTAACTGTTTGCGCACCATCAGCTTTTCGGCTGCTGGTGCCCACGCACTTGCCGCATACAGGATTGTCGGTTCGACTACTGCCGTGTAGATGGAGCGTATGACATCCGGGTTTAGTCCCCAGCTGATCCTGGCCGCCCTTGACAACTGCTTGTATAAGTTCAATGCCTTGTTGCATACATTAGATACATGGGCGTTAAATGTTAGCTTGTCGTCAATGATCAGCCCCAGGATTTTGATTTCCCGCGACACACCAATATCGATCCCGCCCATGCTCAACCGCGGGGTGTCGTATTTAAGTTTCCGCGTGATGATCATTGCGTTCGTCTTTTGAGGTGCGAATCTTAACTTATTTCTGACTCCCCACTGGCGAACATACGCGAGTGCGGCGTTGGCCCTCCTCTCCACTTCCAGCGCCGTATCCCCGGCAAACACCAACACCACGTCATCTGCGAAAGCCTGGCAATAGTCACCCCGGCGTTCGAGTCCCTTGAGGAGTGGATCAAGGAGAAGATTCCAGAGAATTGGCCCACCAATCGATCCCTGCACACATCCCTTTTGAGTGTCCTTTATGTACTCTTCTCCGGCGTACCTCACCCGGACCTTACGGTCTTGTAGGTAGCTATCAATGAGTCGCCGGAGGTTTACCGGACACTCTTCTTCGGCAAGTCTGATCTTGATCGCGGGCCACCAGGCGTTATCGAAGGCTCCCTCTATGTCCAGTGATATTACGGTTACAAGTTTCTTATCGTTGAGTTTTCCGTACAGATGTTGTATCATGTCATAGAGGGAGTCCTCGGTGCTTCTCTGGGGTATGAAGCCATATTGTCGAGGGCTTAATCTCGGGAGTAGATGCCACTTTAGTCTCCCGACTATCATTTTCTCCAGAATCTTCCCCATGACCGGTAACAAGCCTATGGGCCTGTAGGACTTCGGGTTTGTGTAGTCATCCTTGCCAGGCTTTCGCAGGACCACCACCGTCGCCTCTTTCCAGGAAGTTGGGAAGTGGCCGAGTTCCTGGCACTTGTTCATGAGCGCCAGGTTAAGTTCCAAATTTTTGGAGACAACCTGACTGCAAATGTCTGCGGTAAGACCATCCATTCCCGGAGCCTTTTTTGGATTAAAACTCTCCGTCGCGGCCCGGAGTTCTTCGACCGTAAAAGCCGGGTCATGTATCTCACCATGCACCCGGTTATTTGCGTTTGCTGCAAGGACTCTGGTTTGCCGGTGGTCTGAGTTATCATCACATTCGAGGTCTTCCGGGTAAAATGTATTCGCCAGAGTGCTGGCTGATTCTTTCTGGTCCAGTTGGTGGCCATCTTTCACCAGTGGAATGTCTTCTTGGCGCTTGGTAGTGTTCTTTATAACACGGTATATACTGTCCCAAAGGCTTTCTCTATCTTGTCTACCACAGAAGCTCTTCCAGCTATCTACCTGTGCCTTTATCGCTGCTAATTCGTATTCTTCTTTTTGTTTCAGGTACTCGCTGACGACCTTCGACCTCCTGATTGGCGCTGCGCATTGGATCCTGCGTTTCCTAGTGGCGACTTTACTCTTCATCTCCTCGAGCTCTTCAGTCCACCATGGCATGGTAAGTGTTTCATTTGTTTTCTTTTTTGTTAATATCTCGTTACATGTTCTGACGATCTGTTGTATATATTTTTCTGTAAATTGATCTATTTCTTTATGTGTTTGGGTTTGGTCTATTTCTATTTTGTTAATATTGTTTTCGTTCATAAGCTGGGCCAGTTTCTCATGAAACCGGTCCCAGTTAGCCCTTTTTGTGTTGTATATCCTAGTTGTCCTGTTTATGTTGATTCCTTTTGATTTTTGTAATCTTATTTGAAAAACCATACCATTGTGGTCCGAACTCGTCAGATCCTCGACGACTCTCCAGTCGTCCACCAGGTCGAGCATGTCCTCTGAGCAGACCGTAACGTCGACGTGGCTGGTCAATCTTCGCTCTCCTCTGACCGTGTCGAAGGTCGGTATGTCTCCGTCGTTCAGCACCTGCAAGGACATTTCCTCCAGGGCTCCAGAAAAAACTTCGCCCCTCAGATCGACTCTGTCGCTCCCCCACCAGCTACTTTTAGCGTTGGCATCGCCACCAATGATTAGCCTCCGCGGTCCCAGCTTTTCTCGGATTTTCTTGATATGCTCCAGGTACGGCTCTATGGGTTGATCAGGCTCAAAGTAGTACGATACTACGGTGATCTCCCAGGCCAGCGTTCGGATTCTCACCACAACGATATTATTTGTAGTGAGAATCGGGTACTGTATAATGTCGAAGTCGTGATTAAACACTGCAATGGCCGCTTTGACATTTCCTTCCCCTGGGCTGGCATTCTGGTAGACCCTTACTCCTCTGTAGTTCTTCATACTACTTGAGCCCCCCACGTAGGGTTCCTGGAGCAGAGCTATGGCTGCTTTCCTGCGATCCGCTTCTATCATCAGTTCATTGGTGGCGAGCTGCTTCCTCTGCAAGTTTGCCTGTACTATCAGGTGTGAAGCTTCGCTGGTGGGAGTGCCGCTCCCCGGTGCTCCCCTGCCCGCGACCACCTTAGCAATACGCCGTTGTGGCCCTCGCCAATGCGTCCCACTTCCTCCTTATCGGGCAGTCCTCACTGAACGCGTTGTGTTCTGCGTTTGCCAGTTTGGCATGCATGCAATTGCAGCAAGTTGGCACTGCACCATTGAGCCAGTGGGGACAGTCCGACTTTTTGTGGGGCCCGGCGCAGTGGCTACATTTTTCAACCGTTTCCTTGCAGAAGCGTCTGCCATGGCCGTACCCCAGACAGAGCGAACACTGGACAAGGGGAGACTGGTCCGCGATTCGGATGCGCTGCAGGTCTATCTGCACGGTCTCCGCGTCTATAATTCTGGTCCATATTTTGGGGGACACCCTAACGACGACATGGTTCATAAGAGGGTTTCTTGTTCTCTTCCTGTATCGGATCTCCACTCTATTTTCCTCTTTGTCAAGGTCTCTAAATATCCTCTCGTTCTGATTTCTCAGGGCGAGAAGGATATCGTCGTCACTATTGTACGTCATGACATCTTTGAGGATTAGAAGTGGGTCCTTGTTCCGAATGTCGTCGACGTTAAGGTGATTACCCGCCTTCTGGATTCTCTCCTTTAGTACTCGCCTCTCTTCCTCGCTCCGGCAACCCATGATGACTTTTCTGTCTCTGGCCTTCCTAATTTTATCGATGGTAACACCCCCTTCCTTGGCGTTTACCGCAGTCCGGATTTTTTGGAGCACCTCATCCCCAGTCTCTGTTTCGTCACTGGAGGTGATCACCACAGAGTGCAGGGTGGCTTGCTCTGGGAGTCTTCCCCTACTGCCGCCAGCCGCCACACTCGCATAGGTGGTCCCCTCCAAGACTTTCTGATGGGACAGCAGAGTGTCTCTGAGACCTTCCATCTTTTCGGTGTTTGCTGTGATGAGTTTGAAGTGCTCCTCCATCTTCTTTAGCAACTCGTTTTCCACCCGACAACTGGCAGGGTGAGAAGAGAGTGGAGGGTGTAAAGGTTCCTCCTCTTCCTTCTCACCTCGCCCCTTGCTCTGAGCTGTTTCTTTGCCCTTAACCGCCTCCGACTCTTTCAGCAATTGATAGAGTCGTTCTACAGCTGCGGTAACCCCTTCTTTAATTTCTGTTTTTGTATTTCTAGAGTTGCCGAGGTGGAGCTTTGCCTTACTGAGGCATGCCCTTCCCTCAGCAAGTCTGGTGGGGTAAACCGGTTTCGGGGGCGGACTACCCGAGGCATCAAACAATAGTGTTTGGACTTTTGCCTTGGAGGGGCCCGCCACCGGCGCCGCCGCCTTTTTTGGTAAGTTCTTTGTCCTAGCCTCTATCTCGCCAATGCTTTGTTGGACAACGAAAGTTTTGTCCTGGGTTTCCGACGACGTGGGACATACCTTTTCGGCTGATTCCGCGGCTTTATTGGGGGAGTTTGATGCCGTGTTTTTGGTCGGGGTTCTAAGTCCGAACATGATGTTGTAGGTAGGATAGTCTGTCTTTTAGTAAGACGTGTAAATGGCGTCAATACTAATTTCGTCACTTGAAACTTAGATTTATCAAATCTCGTCTTAGTCTTAACAACTTTTACCCTAATGGGTTAAGTCTAAAATAAATGTAAAATAAAAATAAAAAATAAAATCAAACAATAACAATAACAACAAGCAATTAAATAATTTTGTAAATTGGTTGGAGCCAGAAGACAGGTCTTTTTGTCCTGATTTCAGAGACCCCAAACTTGGTGGGTCTAGGACCTCTGGTTCGAAAGTTAGGCCCGGGGGGGACGGGACTCTATGTAGAGCCGTGTCAATGGCTTCAGTGGATAGCTCTCGCCGAGCCCTTTCAAACGATCCCAAACTCGGTATAGTTACACCAAAGGGTCTCGGAGATAACCTAACTTGAAAAATTTGGTTTTTTGTCAAAATTAAATCTGAAAGTGGTTACAACGGGATATCTCCGGAACCACCGGTCCAAAAACACCGGTGCTTGGGCTTTCCGGAATTGGCTCGGCAAGACCAATCCACTGGAATGGTTTTCAGGCTGAAAAATATTTGTTTCCTGAAAACGCCTGAAAACCAACTTGTCTTATAGCCCAAGCCCTACCGATATGTCCAGCGGAAACCCCAGCCCTCTACGACTCTCCGTTGGGAAGTTATGGCCGTCTAAAGATTTCACAAAATGGCCGCGGTGCTGTCAAAGTCAGTTTTTGACCGAAGATATCTTCCCTCTGGAAAGCCGCAGACCCCCCGAGTTTGGGCTCTCCCAACTCGGCCTGAGCTCCGCTGTCCGCTGAAACCACTTCCAGGGTCCTGAAAATTTTCAGCTCCAAACCACCTGAAACCGCGTGGTAAGTAGGGCAGCAGGTTCCTGACACTAACTTTGAAAACCGCTACTTCCCACGACCCACGGTTTAGGAGTTACAGTGGTTTGAAGTTAAACAAGATGGCCGCCGAGCTGTCAAAAGTCGTGTTAAAACGTCCGTATCTCTGGAACCCTACGTCGTAGAAGGACGGGGTTTTGGACTTACAGCTCGGCGTCACTTCAGGTATGACCTGAAAGCAGTTTCAGCGACAAAATTTTTTCCGTCCTGTAATGACCTGAAAATAGTCCTATCTTAAAATTAACGGTGTGCCCCAAGCCCCAGTGAGAATCTGGTGTAAATCGGACTAACGGTTCACGAGCTATTGCAGATTGAAATTTAAAACCTAAAAACCAAGATGGCGCAATTTAGACAAAATAGCCAATTTAAAAGATATACAGCCCGTCTTTGGACTTAAATGGGTCACAATAAGTATATTGGGCCTTATCCTGATGTCAAAAAGTAATATTTTCTATTTAATTTTGAATTAAAGCCAAAAAACAGTTAAAAATCAATAACTCTCGAACCGTCCGTCCAAAAATTCTGAAAAATTTATGTAAAATACTTAAAATAGAGCGCTACAAAGTCCAATAAACAAATCTTTGAAAAACCAAAAACCAAGTCAAAATTTTTTGAAAAGTTGATTTTCTTATAAGATACCTTATTATTCAAAAACTATTTAATCTAAAAATCTAAAACTTAGAGTCTCTAATAAGCTAATGAGCGCGCACCGGGCTGCAGTTGAAGATTCTTGAAAAGTTTCCTCTGTTCAGAGCTATACTGGTTTAAATTTTGAAGATTTATAATGTTATAAAATGTTTTCCTTGTGACTTAAAATTCAATTTTAACTTGCACTCGCCTTATTTCATGAAGGTCCAGGTTGGTGCCAAAATTCGTGCCGCTGACTCCACTCCTTCGACTTTTTCAGAGCACGTGGTTTTGTGAAAATCCTGAATAACTCGCAGATTCGCGGTGTCAGGGTAATTTTGATTGGTCCAGATGATCGGGAACCACGATGCTCATAGTAAACCGATGAAAAAGAAGGGGGTCGCCGATCTCGTTCCGGCAGCGTTCGCGTTTCCAGTTTTGATGAACTTCACTTAACCTCTAAAAGAGGTGTTTTTCACAATTCACTTTCAGGGCACTGTAACACGGCACTATTTGACCTCGGCACTTTATGCGGCGCAAGTTTCCGCATCCAACGACACTTTACTCTTTGAAATTGGAGCAGAAAAACCAATTTTTTAGGATTTTTAAGCGCGGAGCGACTTTAAAAACGATCCAACTGCCACGGAGGTTGGGGGGGTGGGTTAGGTTAGGTTAGGTTAGGTTAGGTTAGGTTAGGTTAGGTTAGGTTAGGTTAGGTTAGGTTAGGTTAGGTTAGGTTAGGTTAGGTTAGGTTAGGTTAGGTTAGGTTAGGTTAGGTTAGGTTAGGTTAGGTTAGGTTAGGTTAGGTTAGGTTAGGTTAGGTTAGGTTAGGTTAGGTTAGGTTAGGTTAGGTTAGGTTAGGTTAGGTTAGGTTAGGTTAGGTTAGGTTAGGTTAGGTTAGGTTAGGTTAGGTTAGGTTAGGTTAGGTTAGGTTAGGTTAGGTTAGGTTAGGTTAGGTTAGGTTAGGTTAGGTTAGGTTAGGTTAGGTTAGGTTAGGTTAGGTTAGGTTAGGTTAGGTTAGGTTAGGTTAGGTTAGGTTAGGTTAGGTTAGGTTAGGTTAGGTTAGGTTAGGTTAGGTTAGGTTAGGTTAGGTTAGGTTAGGTTAGGTTAGGTTAGGTTAGGTTAGGTTAGGTTAGGTTAGGTTAGGTTAGGTTAGGTTAGGTTAGGTTAGGTTAGGTTAGGTTAGGTTAGGTTAGGTTAGGTTAGGTTAGGTTAGGTTAGGTTAGGTTAGGTTAGGTTAGGTTAGGTTAGGTTAGGTTAGGTTAGGTTAGGTTAGGTTAGGTTAGGTTAGGTTAGGTTAGGTTAGGTTAGGTTAGGTTAGGTTAGGTTAGGTTAGGTTAGGTTAGGTTAGGTTAGGTTAGGTTAGGTTAGGTTAGGTTAGGTTAGGTTAGGTTAGGTTAGGTTAGGTTAGGTTAGGTTAGGTTAGGTTAGGTTAGGTTAGGTTAGGTTAGGTTAGGTTAGGTTAGGTTAGGTTAGGTTAGGTTAGGTTAGGTTAGGTTAGGTTAGGTTAGGTTAGGTTAGGTTAGGTTAGGTTAGGTTAGGTTAGGTTAGGTTAGGTTAGGTTAGGTTAGGTTAGGTTAGGTTAGGTTAGGTTAGGTTAGGTTAGGTTAGGTTAGGTTAGGTTAGGTTAGGTTAGGTTAGGTTAGGTTAGGTTAGGTTAGGTTAGGTTAGGTTAGGTTAGGTTAGGTTAGGTTAGGTTAGGTTAGGTTAGGTTAGGTTAGGTTAGGTTAGGTTAGGTTAGGTTAGGTTAGGTTAGGTTAGGTTAGGTTAGGTTAGGTTAGGTTAGGTTAGGTTAGGTTAGGTTAGGTTAGGTTAGGTTAGGTTAGGTTAGGTTAGGTTAGGTTAGGTTAGGTTAGGTTAGGTTAGGTTAGGTTAGGTTAGGTTAGGTTAGGTTAGGTTAGGTTAGGTTAGGTTAGGTTAGGTTAGGTTAGGTTAGGTTAGGTTAGGTTAGGTTAGGTTAGGTTAGGTTAGGTTAGGTTAGGTTAGGTTAGGTTAGGTTAGGTTAGGTTAGGTTAGGTTAGGTTAGGTTAGGTTAGGTTAGGTTAGGTTAGGTTAGGTTAGGTTAGGTTAGGTTAGGTTAGGTTAGGTTAGGTTAGGTTAGGTTAGGTTAGGTTAGGTTAGGTTAGGTTAGGTTAGGTTAGGTTAGGTTAGGTTAGGTTAGGTTAGGTTAGGTTAGGTTAGGTTAGGTTAGGTTAGGTTAGGTTAGGTTAGGTTAGGTTAGGTTAGGTTAGGTTAGGTTAGGTTAGGTTAGGTTAGGTTAGGTTAGGTTAGGTTAGGTTAGGTTAGGTTAGGTTAGGTTAGGTTAGGTTAGGTTAGGTTAGGTTAGGTTAGGTTAGGTTAGGTTAGGTTAGGTTAGGTTAGGTTAGGTTAGGTTAGGTTAGGTTAGGTTAGGTTAGGTTAGGTTAGGTTAGGTTAGGTTAGGTTAGGTTAGGTTAGGTTAGGTTAGGTTAGGTTAGGTTAGGTTAGGTTAGGTTAGGTTAGGTTAGGTTAGGTTAGGTTAGGTTAGGTTAGGTTAGGTTAGGTTAGGTTAGGTTAGGTTAGGTTAGGTTAGGTTAGGTTAGGTTAGGTTAGGTTAGGTTAGGTTAGGTTAGGTTAGGTTAGGTTAGGTTAGGTTAGGTTAGGTTAGGTTAGGTTAGGTTAGGTTAGGTTAGGTTAGGTTAGGTTAGGTTAGGTTAGGTTAGGTTAGGTTAGGTTAGGTTAGGTTAGGTTAGGTTAGGTTAGGTTAGGTTAGGTTAGGTTAGGTTAGGTTAGGTTAGGTTAGGTTAGGTTAGGTTAGGTTAGGTTAGGTTAGGTTAGGTTAGGTTAGGTTAGGTTAGGTTAGGTTAGGTTAGGTTAGGTTAGGTTAGGTTAGGTTAGGTTAGGTTAGGTTAGGTTAGGTTAGGTTAGGTTAGGTTAGGTTAGGTTAGGTTAGGTTAGGTTAGGTTAGGTTAGGTTAGGTTAGGTTAGGTTAGGTTAGGTTAGGTTAGGTTAGGTTAGGTTAGGTTAGGTTAGGTTAGGTTAGGTTAGGTTAGGTTAGGTTAGGTTAGGTTAGGTTAGGTTAGGTTAGGTTAGGTTAGGTTAGGTTAGGTTAGGTTAGGTTAGGTTAGGTTAGGTTAGGTTAGGTTAGGTTAGGTTAGGTTAGGTTAGGTTAGGTTAGGTTAGGTTAGGTTAGGTTAGGTTAGGTTAGGTTAGGTTAGGTTAGGTTAGGTTAGGTTAGGTTAGGTTAGGTTAGGTTAGGTTAGGTTAGGTTAGGTTAGGTTAGGTTAGGTTAGGTTAGGTTAGGTTAGGTTAGGTTAGGTTAGGTTAGGTTAGGTTAGGTTAGGTTAGGTTAGGTTAGGTTAGGTTAGGTTAGGTTAGGTTAGGTTAGGTTAGGTTAGGTTAGGTTAGGTTAGGTTAGGTTAGGTTAGGTTAGGTTAGGTTAGGTTAGGTTAGGTTAGGTTAGGTTAGGTTAGGTTAGGTTAGGTTAGGTTAGGTTAGGTTAGGTTAGGTTAGGTTAGGTTAGGTTAGGTTAGGTTAGGTTAGGTTAGGTTAGGTTAGGTTAGGTTAGGTTAGGTTAGGTTAGGTTAGGTTAGGTTAGGTTAGGTTAGGTTAGGTTAGGTTAGGTTAGGTTAGGTTAGGTTAGGTTAGGTTAGGTTAGGTTAGGTTAGGTTAGGTTAGGTTAGGTTAGGTTAGGTTAGGTTAGGTTAGGTTAGGTTAGGTTAGGTTAGGTTAGGTTAGGTTAGGTTAGGTTAGGTTAGGTTAGGTTAGGTTAGGTTAGGTTAGGTTAGGTTAGGTTAGGTTAGGTTAGGTTAGGTTAGGTTAGGTTAGGTTAGGTTAGGTTAGGTTAGGTTAGGTTAGGTTAGGTTAGGTTAGGTTAGTTAGGTTAGGTTAGGTTAGGTTAGGTTAGGTTAGGTTAGGTTAGGTTAGGTTAGGTTAGGTTAGGTTAGGTTAGGTTAGGTTAGGTTAGGTTAGGTTAGGTTAGGTTAGGTTAGGTTAGGTTAGGTTAGGTTAGGTTAGGTTAGGTTAGGTTAGGTTAGGTTAGGTTAGGTTAGGTTAGGTTAGGTTAGGTTAGGTTAGGTTAGGTTAGGTTAGGTTAGGTTAGGTTAGGTTAGGTTAGGTTAGGTTAGGTTAGGTTAGGTTAGGTTAGGTTAGGTTAGGTTAGGTTAGGTTAGGTTAGGTTAGGTTAGGTTAGGTTAGGTTAGGTTAGGTTAGGTTAGGTTAGGTTAGGTTAGGTTAGGTTAGGTTAGGTTAGGTTAGGTTAGGTTAGGTTAGGTTAGGTTAGGTTAGGTTAGGTTAGGTTAGGTTAGGTTAGGTTAGG